>VWZX01000198.1:0-20167 GCA_013399015.1 Galbula dea | reverse complement strand
ACATTGAGGTACTGGAGAGGGTGCAGAGAAGGGCAACTAAGCTAATCAGGGGTCTGGAGAACAGGCCTTATGAGGAGAGGCTTAGGGAGCTGGGGTTGTTTAGTGTGGAGAAGAGGAGGCTGAATGGGGAGACCTTATCTCTCTCTTCAGCTACTTGAAAGGTCATTCTAGGGAGGCAGGTGCTGGCCTCTTCTCGCTTGTGACTAGCGACAGGACTAGAGGGAATGGGCTTAAGTTGTGCCAGGGTAGGTTTAGATTAGATATTAGGAAGAATTTCTTTACTGAAAGAGTGGTGAGGTACTGGAATAGGCTGCCCAGGGAGGTGGTGGAGTCACCATCCCTGGAGGTTTTTAAGAAGAGGATTGATGTGTTTCTTCAGGGGATGATTTAGGGATAAGAGTAGTGTAGGGCTATCGGTTGGACTAGATGATCTTGAGGGTCCTTTCCAACCGTAATGATTCTGTGATTCTGTGCCATTAGTGATCATGGGGGACACCGTCACCCTCGGTGTCTCCCAGCTGGCTTATGTCCCCTCACCCCAGAGCTGGACCCCTTCGGTGACCTGTTCCCCAGCACCAGGCAGGATGGGGCAAAGAGCTTTGACCTCGCCAACCTGGCTGACTCCCTGCCCGAATCCGGCAAGGAGCGGAAGGACTGTAAAACTCCCGAGGCCTTCCTCGGCCCCGCTGCCTCCTCCCTGGTCAACCTGGACTCCCTAGTTGCGCCTGCACCAGCCTCCAAGACACGCAACCCCTTTCTCTCTGGTAGGTGCCGGTGCCATGGCTTCCGGCCAAGGGGCTTCCCTGGGCTGGGCAGAAGGGTGTTCGGGAGAGGGAGAGGAAGAGGAGGAGGGCTGGGGATGACATGGCTGCCCTGACAAGTCCCATCCTCTCCTTTCTAGGTCTGAGCACGCCGTCCCCCACCAACCCCTTCGGCCTCACGGAGCAGCCCAAGCCGACTCTCAACCAAATGCGGACCAGCTCGCCGGTGCCCGGCTTACCTGCTGGACACCCCGCCAACTCCATGACATACAGCACGTCCCTTCCGCTGCCCCTCAGCAGCGTCCCTGCCGCTTCTACCGCCCTCCCCGCCTCTGCCAGTGCCTTCCCCCAGGCTGGCACTTTCCCTGAACTCCCCAGCAGCTTGCCGCAGCCTTTACTGCCGCTGAGTGGACCCCCGGCCCCGCCATCTGCTCCGGGGGGGCTCAACCCTTTCCTCTGAATCCTACGGACACGTAGACTCTCGCCCCTTCCCCGGCTGTTACAAATCACCCCCGGCCTTTCCTCACACGAGACTTCGAAGGGTGCCAGCGGTTCGCTAGCGGCCATGGAGAGTACTCTCTCACGGCAGCCCCCGCTGGCTGGGAGGCACCAGCATGAGCCATCGTGCTTGACCAGCGAGAGGGGGACTCCCTGCCCCTGCAGCCGGGGTGGGGCCTGTCCTAAGGGCCGTGGTATGGGGAACTCCAGCGCAGCAGGCTGGGCTGGTGCATAGGGGTGGGTCTCGCCGCTGGAGGGGTCTTCCGGGGCGGGAGGGGCATAGACCCGGCGCCTGCGGGGAGCTGTGGTGTAGCGCTTGGGGCGGGAGGAGCTGGGGTTTCGCCTCCCCGGGCTCCACAGCCGGTTCGCGCTCCCCTGGCTGCTTCCCCCCACCCTCAGCCTCACCCTCCTTTCGCCCCCTTCCTGCTCGCAGCCTACTTTAGCGCCCCCCTGGACCTTCTAGGCAGGGCCCCTGCGGGGGAAGCTACATCCCCTCGCCCGCTGCTGGGCCCCGCGCCGGGTCAGGAAGCGCCGGTACCGTAGGCTGCCTGCCAGACAATAAACCGCTCTGACAGACTTGGTGTGCGGCTCTGGGGCGGGCCTGGGGAGGGGGGCGGGCCGAGGTGATACCACCCCTGGAGTGGTTGGAGCTCCGCCGTGTTCTCTTCTGACGCCATGTTGGTGGCGCAGCTGCGCCGGGCCCGCAGGTAGCGAGCTGGTGGCGGGCGGGGCAGGGGGGAAAGGTGCGGCCGGCTCCAAGGGTTCCGGGCACCGGCTGCGGGGTGGTGGGCAGTGGTTGTTGTGGCACCGGCAGCACTTTTGCTCTGTCGCTGCCTCACGCTTCTATATATCCCCTGAACCTCCCAGCACGCCTCCTGTATTCCCGAGTATCCTCCCTGCATCTTTGGACCACTGCTGTATATCCTTTGCGTCCTCCCTGCTCCTCCCACACCCTTCTAAATTTCTTTACACCCTTACAACGCCCTGCACCCCTCCTGCGTCCTTGCTACCTCAACCGTGCATCCCTGCGCCCTTAGCCCTGCATCCCCGCACCCCTCCTGCATCCCTGTGCCGTAGCCCTACTTCCTGCCCAGCAGAAGGAGCATCTCTTTGGTCTCCTTCTGTCATTTGCCATGAAGAGCCTGTGTTACCAGAGCCCACACCTACTCCTGCACGCACGGGTGGGAATTTTCTTCTCGTGAGGACACACAGGTCAAACAGATGCTGCTGCTGCCTTACCTACAATGTGCCCCCAAAGTGTGCTGATGGTGGCCTGGGGGCTGGAGGGGAGGAAGCCCTTGGGATGGTGGTGCCTGGGCAATTCTGGTGCTGAGCCGGAAAATAACCTTACTTGAGCCTCTAGCAAGTGGGGAGGACTTTGTAGGCTTCTGGGGGAGGGTGGAAGTGGATCAAGCTCCAGCAGAGCTGTCCAGACCTGTGGTCCCCCTTGCACAGGGAGCGAATAGTGAGGAGCAGCACCTTATTCCAGGGCCACACTGGGCACCCGCAGGAGCCAAGGTGAAGGTGGTGCTGGTCTCGGGTGTTGTGGTGCTCTTCAGGGACTGTGCTTTGCTGTGGTGAGCAGGGAAAAGATAAGCTTGTTTGACATTGCAGGTGCTCATTTCTAATGGGGAGCATGACCATGGCCACGAGGGGGACAACCAGCCCCCCTAGCGTTCCTCATTACACCAACCGCTTGATTAATGAGAAGTCCCCCTACCTCCTGCAGCATGCTCACAACCCTGTGGATTGGTAAGAGCAACTGGTGCCTTCCTTTCTCCCTTCGCCTATTCTTGCACCCATAGGGTTGAGGACCTACTGCTGTTGAAGCAGTAGCAGGCCAAGTAGGTTGGCCTCCCATGCAGCTCCCCGTGGGCTTTGGGGTCCATGCTTCTGAGCCAGTCATTCTCCTGGCTGTCCTGACCACTATCTACCAGGCAGCAGCTTCTCAGGCAGCTTTAGAGGAGCTCAGGTCACAGCAGCAGGGACCCCTGAAGCTCCTTTCTTGTCTTCCATCCACAGGTACCCTTGGGGTCAGGAGGCCTTTGATAAAGCAAAAGAAGAAAACAAGCTTATATTCCTGTCAGGTAATCAGAAACAAGATATTTTTCATGTTCCTGTGTAGATGACCAGATAAGCCAGGCCGTATCCTGAGCTGATGTGTAAGCAGCCACGTAGGTTAAGAGTGGACACTGAGCACTTGTTCTCTGCCAGCAAGAGAGGGTTGCGTGCTTTAATAGCTCTCTCTGAAGATGGGCTCCATTAAGGACCAGAGTCCTTGGCCATATTTTAGGAACAAGAGCTGGAGAGCCCAGGTGGNCTGGGAGCTGGCATCGGGACGGTTCAGTATCTTGGGTCCTGTACCTGTTTATATTTGTTTCCTTTATATCTGTTATTATTATTAAAGCAGTTCTTAGTTTTCAACTTCCAATCCAGTCTCTCCTTTACCTGCTGTGTGTGAGGGGCTGGGAAGAGCCCTTAAACCCACCACACCCTGCAAGCCTTTTTCCTCGCTCTCTTCTCTGGGGGGGCCAGCAGCTGTTGCCGATAGCAGGGTTCCCCATCTCTGAGTGATCTCCCAGTTACATGTGTCCTGCTCCCTGCAAAGAGCCTTTCCTCACTCAGCTAAGCTTGTTTTCAGTTGGCTACTCCACCTGCCACTGGTGCCATGTGATGGAGGAGGAGTCCTTCAAGAACAAGGAGATTGGGGAGATTCTGAACAAGAACTTTGTGTGCATCAAAGTGGATCGTGAAGAGCGGCCAGATGTGGACAAAGTGTACATGACCTTTGTGCAGGTAAGGGAGGCATGGATGGGGCTTGGGAAGCTTTGACTGGCTCTCTTAAGATGATGTCATGTTCCTCAGGCAAGAACAATGGGTATGTGGGGTGGTCTGAGTGGGTGTGGCTGTACATAATCACGAGGGTGGAGAGAAGTGCACCTCTGTCTTCAAGTGAGGCACTTGGACATGCTGGAGGGTACAGAGCAGAGGGTGCCTCTTGTATGACTTGGGTGCACCAGTGATTTCTCTTTCAGGCAACCAGTGGTGGAGGTGGCTGGCCGATGAGCGTCTGGCTGACTCCAGACCTCAAGCCCTTTGTGGGGGGCACATATTTCCCTCCTGAAGATGGAGTTCATCGTGTTGGCTTTCGGACTGTGCTGCTTCGAATCACGGAGCAGGTACAGAGAAGGAATGGTGAAATGGGCAGTTCTCAACCAGAAGGGACACAGGGAAGTTTGTCTGGGCTTGATGAGTGACTGAATTAAGAGAGACAGTCATGACAAACAGTTGCCCAGATGATATGTCAGTGCTTTGGCTGGGTTAGAAATGGATTGAAACTGATCGGGGGGAGGTGGAGGGGGGTGTGTGGAGCTGAAGGTACAGTTTGGGCTGATGCAGTGCAGGAAGCAGAGAGAGAAAAAGTTGAAGAACTGACTTTCTTACTCTGCGTCTTAGTGGAAGGAGAACAAAGATGCCCTATTGGAGAACAGCCAGAAGATCCTGGAAACATTGCTGCGCAGGTCTGAGATCTGCGTGCGGGGCCAGGAGTCACCTCCACCGTGCAAAGAGGTGATGGCCGCTTGTTTCCAGCAGCTCTCCAATGCCTATGATGAGGACTATGGTGGCTTTTCTGGATCCCCCAAGTTTCCCACCCCAGGTCAGTCTGGGTTCTGCTGCTGAACCCTCCCATGGGGCAGACAGCACCGAGGGGGCAGAGCACCACCCCCCACAGTCTCCCACTTTCTCCCTGCATTTCAGTGAACATGAATTTCCTCTTCACATACTGGGCCTTGCACCAGACAATTCCAGAAGGTGCCCGGGCACTGCAGATGGCTCTGCATACCCTGAAAATGATGGCCCATGGGGGCATCCATGACCATATTGGTCAGGTAAGAGGAAAGCCTCAGGGGTGAACCCCTAGCATGCCAGGAGGGTAGAGATGGGGGATGGAGATGTGTCCACTTTGGTCTTTGTAGGGGTTTCATCGCTACTCCACCGACCAGCACTGGCATGTCCCTCATTTTGAGAAGATGCTGTATGACCAGGGGCAGCTGGCAGCCACGTATAGCAGAGCATTTCAGGTATGGCTGTGGAATCCCTCTGCAGGAGAATTACTCAGCATGCTGAATGCAGGCTGGAGAGGGCTGGCTCAGTTTGGGGAGCAGCTTCAAAGCCTGTTCCCCAAGATGTTGCACATCCCATAAGCATGGAGTGGTCTCATACTTCCCTTCATCTGGTGGTGTTCATGCAGAAATGCAGCACAAATCCGTGACAGTGGAGCCACAGAGTTTTGAGTGTAAGAGAGGAGAGAACAGCCTTCTAGCTGCTCTTTGCAAGTCAGCAAATGCATGCTGCTGCCTCTGACATCGGTGTAACTCCAGGATAGCTCTCCAGTACCCATAGATTTCTATCAGAGATGTTACTCTGAATCCATCACAAGTTTAAAATCCCTGGGCTTTCAAATGTGTTTCCTCTCCTTTGCCAGCTCATTAAATCTGAATCTCGTATTTGATCTTGCTGTGTCTCTTGCCTCCTCCTGCCCCTTGTAACATTGATGTCCACCCTGTGCCTCCCACAGATCACTGGTGATGAATTCTTTGCTGAAGTTGCTCGAGACATTCTGCTCTATGTCTCACGAGATCTGAGTGACCAGGTAGGTTTTTCCCTGAGCTGGGCCAAAGAGAGCTGCTTACCCTGCACTTGGACATGGCTCGGGGCTGCTTTTCCCTTTCCCTTTCCCTGCTGGGCTCAGTCTGGGGCACTGCTGTGGCTTGCTGGTCAGACTGCCAGACCAGCAGGGATGGGGAGCTGATGAAGGTGCTGTCCCAGTAACTCGAAGGTCTCTCGGTTGCCCTTTTCCCAGGCAGGAGGTTTCTATAGTGCAGAAGATGCCGATTCCTGCCTGGTCACCACATCCAGAGAGAAACGAGAAGGAGCTTTCTGCGTGTGGGCAGCTGAGGAAATCCGGGCCCTCCTTCCTGACCCTGTTGAGGGGGCCACAGAGGGGACAACCATGGCAGATATCTTCATGCATCACTATGGAGTAAAAGAGTCTGGCAATGTGAACCCCATGAAGGTGAGGGAGAGCAAAAACCTGCTTGTTCATCATAGAATCATAGAATGGCTGAGGTTGGAAAGGACCTTGAAGATCATCTAGTTCCAACCCGCCTGCCATGGCAGGGATGCCACATGCACTAGACCAGGTCATCCAGGGCCACATCCAGCCTGGCCTTAAACACTGCCAGGGATGGGGCCTCCACAACCTCTCTGGGCAACCTGTTCCAGTGCCTCACCACCCTTTGGGTAAAGAACCCCCTTCTAATCTCCAGCCTAAACCTCTCCTCCTTCAGCTTGTAGCCATTCCCCCGTGTCCTGTTGCAATCAGACAAGGAGAAAAGTCTCTCTCCTTCTGCCCTATAATCCCCTTTCAGGTACTGAAAGGCTGCTATAAGGTCCCCTCTAAGCCTTCTCTTCTCCAGGCTGAACAACCCCAATTCCTTCAGCCTGTCCTCATAGGGGAGGTGCTCTGGGAGACCCACACCCCTTGGCACTGGGACATGGCAGAACGGCCCCAAAGCATGTGGAGTCAACTCCTCAGCCTGCAGTGTTAATGGAATGGGGCTTTCCTTGCAGGACCCCCATCAGGAACTGAAAGGCAAGAACGTCCTTATTGTCCAGTGCTCCCCAGAGCTAACGGCAGCCCGGTTTGGGCTGGAGCTGGGGCAGCTTGGTGCCCTGCTGCAGGAGGGCCAACAGAGGCTGTCCACAGCCCGCGCACAGAGGCCACGGCCACACTTGGACACCAAGATGTTGGCGTCATGGAACGGTGAGAAGCAGCTCATCTCAGAAGGTGCAGGCCTTGGCTGGACCTCTCCACCACTGCCTGTGGCCAGCATGGTTTTGAGGGCTCATAGCAACAAGTTTTGCTAGGACTGGACAGCCCCCCGTGGAGGCAGCAGGTGGGCTGGGATCTGGGACTGTGGGAGGTTTACGTCGGTTATCAGGAAAGATCTTATTCTCTGAAAGGGTTGTCAAGTCCTGTCACAGGCTGCCCAGGGAAGAGGTGGAGTCACCATCCCCAGAAGTATTTAAAAGACATGTAAGTGTCATGCTGAGGGACATGGTATATGGTATCAATATATATGGTATGGTATCAGTATTCAGGGATGCAAGGAGGACCACCAATGAGGGGCAGGTCCTGTCTGACCAACCTGATCTCCTTTTATGATCAGGTAACCCACCTGGTGGATGAAGGGAAGGCTGTGGATATAGTCTATCTGGACTTCAGCAAAGCCTTTGACACTGTCTCCCATGGCATACTCCTGGATCAACTGGTAGCCCATGACTTGGACAGGTGCACTCTCAGCTGGGTTANGACCTGGGGGTGCTGATAGACAGGAGGCTAAACATGAGCCAGCAGTGTGCCCAGGTGGCCAAGAAGGCCAATGGTATCCTGGCCTGTATCAAGAATAATGTGGCCAGCAGGACAAGGGAAGTGATCCTTCCCCTGTATTCGGCACTGGTGAGGCCACACCTTGAGTATTGTGTTCAGTTCTGGGCCCCTCAGTTCAAGAAAGATATTGAGGTGCTGGAGCGGGTCCAGAGAAGAGCAACGAAGCTGGTGAAGGGACTTGAGCACAAGTCCTATGAAGAAAGGCTGAGGGAGCTGGGGTTGTTTAGCCTGGAGAAGAGGAGGCTCAGGGGTGACCTCATCACTCTCTACAACTATCTGAAAGGAGGTAAGTTTCTATGGTTTCATAGAATCATAGAGTATTAGGAGTTGGAAGGGACCTCGAAAGATCATCCAGTCCAACCCCCCTGCCGCAGCAGGATTCCCTAGACCAGGTCACACAGAAGTGCGTCCAGACAGGTTTTGAATATCTCCATAGAAGGAGACTCCACAACCTCTCTGGGCAGTCTGTTCCAGGGCTCTGTCACCCTCACTGTGAAAAAATTCCTACGTGTATTCACTCGGAATCTCCTATGCTTCAGCTTACAACCATTGCCTCTTGTCCTGTCACTGGGCTCCACTGAGAAGAGCCTGACCCCATCCTCCCGACCTGGCAGCATTAGGTAACGGTTTAGACTCAGTCATCTTAGAGGTCTTTTCCAACCTAAACGATTCTATGAAGAGGCCAGGATCTGCCAGGTGTTGGGGGTATTGGTCTGTCTCTATTTTCCTCCCCTGTTGCCAGCAGAGAGCAGCAAAACTCTTCCCTTGGCTCAGCCTGGTTCCTCCATTTGAGCTCTGGGGAAGAGGACCAAGTTGGGAGGTTGAAGCAGGCACAGAGCCCGTTTCCAGTGCAGCATTAGTGGGGGACCACAGCTCTTTGTCTGTCTGTCCATGTTTCCTGCCACAGGTAATAACGGCAGTACCCCAGCTCCGTTCCCAGCAGTAACTGGATCTGGAGCTGGTATGAGCTGGAGTTATACCGTGTCCTGCAAACAGGAAGATTATCTTAAGCCCTGTTTCTGCCCACAGGCAAAGGCTGAGCTCTTGCTGGCCTTGTGGAACTCTGCCCTTTTCTCTGGTGACAATAGGTGACTTTCTTATTGGTTTGAACTCAGTGGAAGAGCTGATGACTGAGTCCTGGCCTGCCTGAAACCTCAGGGAGGATGAGCTTCTCACTGAGCATCCTTTAAAGAAAAGCCAGTGACACTTATGCTGCTTCCTTGTGCCCCACTTGAGCCTGTCCCTGTGTCTGTGCCTATGCAGGGCTGATGATCTCTGGCTTTGCCCAGGCTGGGGCAGCCCTGGCCCAGCAGGAGTATGTGAACCGGGCTGCCCAGGCAGCTGCCTTCCTGCGGAGACACCTTTTTGATCCCACCACTGGGAGGTTGCTGCGGAGCTGTTACCGGGGCAAAGACAACACAGTGGAGCAGAGGTGAGCAGGGGTGCAGAGAGTGTCTGCAGAACAAATGGCCACACTGCAAGTGCTGCATAGGCCCCCGATGGTGCCTGTCCTCCTCTCCTTCAGGCAGAGATGACCTTGGTGGGAGGGAGGCTGTTTGCTTCGTGCAGTACTGCCTCCGATGTAGTTTGGGATGGTGTCATGCCCCCCACCCAGTCAGGAGAAATTAAGGTCAAATCCTTTCCCATTCCTCATCTTTCAGGCTGGTAGAAGCCTTCCCTTGCCCTCCCCTGCTGTACAGAGATCCAGGGCTGAGTCACGTGATGACTTGGCGCAGCCACTCCTTATGTTGGACTGAGCTCTGAGGTGTCATCTCCTCAGGTAGCAGAGACCAGTAGGTAGGGCTTTGCTGGGTTGGAGGACATTTCCTACCTGGCCAATGTAGAGACCCTGATGCTCATTACCTGTCTGTCACTGCAGTGCTGTCCCCATCCAGGGCTTCCTGGAGGATTATGTCTTCGTCATTCAGGCTCTCTTTGACCTGTATGAGGCCTCACTGGAGCAGGGCTGGCTGGAGTGGGCTCTGCAGCTCCAGCACGTACAAGACAAGCTCTTCTGGGACCCGAAAGGCTTTGCATATTTCTCCACTGAGGCTGGCGATCCCTCTCTGCTCCTGCGCCTGAAGGATGGTAAGCTCAGGGGTGTGGCCATGCTCATCATGGGTTATGGTGTGAGGCAGCCTAGGGGGATCAAAGGGTGATGGCCTGGCTGGAGGACCAAGCTGTGGGGCACTGAGGCATTGGACTAATGGAGGAGCTGTTGTTTCTTGCAGACCAAGATGGAGCAGAGCCTGCTGCCAACTCTATCACTGTCACAAACCTACTACGAGCAGCTTGTTACTCTGGCCGTGTGGAGTGGGTGGAAAAAGCTGGGCAGATCTTGTCTGCCTTCTCAGAGAGGCTACAGAAGATCCCAATAACTCTGCCAGAGATGGCCCGGGCGACTGCTGTTTTCCATCACACCCTCAAACAGGTATGGGCTGCAGCTCGCTTGTCACCTATGGGACCTGCTGCAGGGAGAAGGCTTGGCAGAGGTGTGGCTGCAGTCACAGCTCTTTGCTTTCTCCCTCCTGCCACCAATGCTCTCCCTGGACAGGTTGTTATCTGTGGGGACCCCCAAGGAGAAGACACAAAAGAGATGGTGCGCTGCGTCCAGTCAGTCTTCAGCCCAAATAAGGTAGAGATGCCAGCCCTGACAGCCTTACCTGGTCCCCTGCGCAGCCACTCCTTACTGCCCCCTGCACTGCTGGGGCCTTCATCCTTTCTCCCATTGTGGCTGCAGCATCCATCCTCCTCCTCTGTCTTGCCTCCTTTCTGGGAAGTATCCTATCCTTTCCATATTTGTAAACACAGATGGCAGGGCCACAGCTGAGCCCCTGCATCCTTTTCCCTGACACACAGCACTGGCAGCCCAGCCCAGGGAGCAGCTACAGCAATAGCTGCTGTTGCTGCCGGCTGTTTACACAGCTCTCAGTCTGAGCCCAGCATCCCCAGCACTGTTCTCTCAAGCGAAAAACCTTTCATTCCAGTATGAACATGTCATGCCCAGTGCAGATGTGCCATGCTGAATGAGGAGGGTGCTTTGGTGGCAGATGATACAAAGAAGGTGGTGTTACTGAATGCCTTCTTTGTCTCTGTCTATACTGTTAGAGACTGTCCTCAGGAGCCTCAGACCCCTGAGCCCCCAGATGAAGTTAGGATACTGGAGGAGTTTTCCTTAGTTGAGGAGGACTGGATTAGGGAACAGCTAAGCCATCTGGACATCCATAAATCCATGGGACCTGATGGGATACACCAACAGGTGTTGAGGGAGCTGGCAGAAGTCATTGCTGGGCCACTGTCCATCATCTTTAGTAAGTCCTGGGGAACAGGAGATGTGCCTGGGGACTGGAAGAAGGCAAATGTAGCCCCAAACTTCAGGGGCAAGAAGGAGGAGCCGGATAACTCTAGACCGGTCAGCCTCACCTCCATCCCTGGAAAGGTGATGGAGCACTTTATCTTCGACTCTGACTCTAGGCATATCAATGATAAGGGGGTCATTAAGAGCAGTCACCATGGGTTTCCCAAGGGGAAGTCATGTTTGACCAACCTGATAGCCTTTTATGAGGACATAACCAGGTGGATAGATGAGTGTAGGGCAGTCATTGTGGTTTATCTTGATTTCAGTAAAGCGTTTGACACTGTCTCCCACAGCATCCTTGCAGCTAAACTGAGGAAGTGTGGTCTGGCTGATTGGGTAGTAAGGTGGATTGTGAACTGGTTGAAGGACAGAAGTCAGAGAGTTGTGGTCAATGGGATGGAGTCTAGTTGGAGGCCTGTGTCTAGTGAAGTCCCTCAGGGGTCAGTACTGGGACGAGTACTTTTCAATCTATTCATTAACGACCTGGCTGAGGGAACAGAGTGCACTGTCAGCAAGTTTGCTGCTGACACTAAACTGGGTGGAGTGGCTGACACACAAGAGGGTTGTGCTGCCATTCAGCGTGACTTAGTCAGGCTGGAGAGTTGGGCAGGGAGACACTGCATGAAATTCAACGAGATCAAGTGTCGAGTTTTGCACCTGGGAAAGACCAGCCCCTTGTATGAGTACAGTTTGGGGACTGAGCTGTTGGAGAGCAGTGAAGGGGAGAGGGATCTGGGGGTCCTGGTGGATGGAAAAATGACCATGAGCCAGCAGTGTGCTCTTGTGGCCAAGAGGGCCAGTGGGATTCTGGGGTGGATTAGAAGGGGTGTGGTCAGTAGGTCAAGAGAGGTTCTTCTCCCCCTTTACTTTACCCTGGTGAGGCCGCATCTGGAATATTGTGTCCAGTTCTGGGCCCCTCAGTTTAAAAAGGATAGGGAACTGCTGGAAAGAGCCCAGTGCAGAGCCACCAAGTTGATTATGGCGGTGGAACCTCTTCCTTATGAGGAAAGGCTGAGGGAGCTGGGTCTCTTTAGCCTGGAGAAGAGGAGACTAAGTGGTGACCTCATATATGCTTTTAAATATATGAAGGGTGAGTGTCAGGAGGATGGGGTCAGGCTCTTGTCAGTGAAGCCCAGTGACAAGACAAGGGGCAATGGCTGTAAGATGAAGCATAGGAGGTTCTGTGTGAATACAAGAAAAACTTTTTTCTCAGTAAGGGTGTCAGAGCACTGTCACAGACTGCCCAGAGAGGTTGTGGCATCTCCTGTCTGGATGCGCTTCTGTGTGACCTGGTCTAGGGAATCCTGCAGTGACAGAGGGGTTGGACTAGATGATCTTTCGAGGTCCCTTCCGGGTCCTAATATTCTTTAAGTCTGTGATGCCCAGTGCAGGTCAAGCCAGTGTCTGGATCACCAGCCTGAAACGACCCTTCATTCTTGGGAAGCAGTAAGGCAGTATCTTGCTCTGTCTGTGGGTGCCCCTGGCTAGGAGGGGCTGGCTTTTCTCAAAAGCTTTGTCCCCAGCTGTGTTGTCACCTGTATATTGGGGTTATGACCCTGCTCTGCTCCTCTGCATCCCTACTTGGAGTTGCATCAATTGGTGCATCCCATGGAGGAGCTGTGCTGCCTTGGGGATGGAGCTGTTTGCTGCCCGCAGAGCTGGCAGTGTGGCAGCTGGCACCTGTCATGTTTGGCAGGCAGCATCCCTCCCATGGGGATGGATGCTTTTGCTTTGGAAAAGCTACCATGCTGAGGGAATCGGGGCTGGGCTGCAGACGAGGGGTTCAGTGTTTCAGCGTCTGAACCAGATTCATACCCCCCTTGCTGGGATTCTGATGCCAGCAACTAGCATGCTTGAGCCGCAGCATGTGGGAAGCTGGCACTAAGGGCAAAACACCAGTTTCCCCCTGTACCTCCAGCTGGGGTGAACTGAGGATGGCTGAGCTGTCAGTATGGGATTTCCCACTCTGTCCTTGCATTAGCTCAGCCCACAGAGGCTTTCATGCCTGATTCTCTGCCTACATGCCCAGTGGTGCTCAGCAATTGTGTTGGAGGGTGGTCATAACATTTTCCTGGGAGTGCAGGTGAGGACACAGCTCTCTGTCCTTCCTCTGCTAGCTCCTGTCTAACAGCATCCCTGGCCATGCCATTCCATATGTTGTGCGCAAGACCTCTGCTCCTGCACTCTTCCTCTCTCCCTTTGGAGGATCACAGTGGGCGACCCAGTGTGCAGGAATAGAAAGTGCCATGGTGGCAGTGGGGAGTCCAGCACAGCTGCTGATACTCTGCTCCCTCTCCCCACACCTGGTTCAGCTGTTGATCCCCTGAGCCCACATATGCAGGCGATGTAGCCAGTGGCTTCAGGGGCTTGAGCAGAGCAAACAGTGCAGCCATTTCTCTCCTCCCATACAGTTTGGTAACAAGCCTGGCTGATGGGGATGCCAGCTCTCCAGAGGCAGGTCTGTATCCCCCAAACCTGTTGCCTTCCTTGGGGTAGGTAGGAAGAGGAGGGCTGAATGCTCCAGATGGATATTTTCATGGGGGAGTGAAGCTGTGGAGTGCTTGGGAGCTGCCTGAGGACAGCAGTGCCTGCTCAGTCTGTGTGCAGGGCGGTTCAGAGGAGCATGTGTCAGGTGGCTGCAGCTGGAGGCTGGCAGCCTTGCCTGCTTTTGCCCCTTGCCAGAGATGCCTGCCCTTATGTGTTTGTCATGTTGTGATGGTGGGACAGAGCAGAAGCTGTCCCATTCGGCAGCCTGGGTTTGTTTCCTGGCAGAAGGAACATGGCAGGAGGGGAAGTTCTTCCCCCAGAGGAGCGTAGCCCCGTGGGCATGTGCTTCCCCAAGCATGAGTGTGCAGGAGTGGCAGGAGCTGAGCTCCTCGAGCTCCATCAGCCCACTTCCCTCCTGTGCCTTCCTGCCATGTGAGCTACTGAGCCCAGCTCCAGCAGACAGGATGTCCCACCAAGGTGAAGGCTGCTTCTCCCTGCTGTCATCGAGCAGTCAGGTCCCTTCAGCATAATCTGGGTGGAATAGAGGGTGACAGGGAGCAGGCAGAGCCACGCTTCCCCCAAGTGATCCTGCTGGGGCTTCCCTGATGCCACACTTACTCCTCATAGACATGCTGATGTGTGGCAGTAGCAGTGGCTCCTCACCTCACAGAGGTGATGGAGAGAACGGAGGAGGATCCCACTGCTTATAGGTCACACTGCCTTCAAGAGCAGCCTCCCAACAGCCATCCCTCTTCCTGTGCTACATCACATGGAGATGTGGGTGCTTCTTTTCCCACCCAGCTGCTCCCTAGCTCTCCTGTTAGGTAGTGCAGCCCTGGGTCACCCATTCTGGGGATGCAGCAGCTTTGGGAATTGGCTTTGCCAAGGGGTTGGGGAAATGTCACCACCATGTCCCCTGTTGCTCTGCTGTCTTGGAACTGGAAGGGTACTGGGGGCTAGGCTCGTCTGTAGGAACACAATTAATTAGGTCATTTCAGTAATTAATTCCTTACAAACCTCACATTGAAATCCTTGCTGTAACGAGATGCCAATTATAAAATGGCTTTTTAACACAGTTTTAAATGGACCCTGTGCTGTGGGGTTGTGGGTGCTCCAGGGGGCAATGGTGGTGGCTGCTCCCTGGGGGTTCCAGTGCTGGAAGTGGAGAGGATGGCATCTGTGCTCTGGGGCTGGATTCTGGCTTCTGGTATAGATCCTTGCCCTGTTAATATTCTTTAGGGTAATTATGAAGGATCCCATTATCTGTTCAGCTGCAGAGTGCTAGCTTGCTGCTCGCCTTGCTGCTTGCCCTGCAAGAGGACCTTAGGGAGCTTGTGAGAAAAATTAATAATGAATTTCAGATTGGACATGAAATGGTAATTAATCATGCCTGGAATTAATTCCAGCCAAAGGGGATGGGGGAGGAGATTGAGGGTGGGAGCAGGAGGCAGGCAGAGAGATGGACTGAGCCAGAGGTGGGTCAAAGCAGAGGCTAAGCAGGAGGTGTGGGGTGACTGTGACAGTACAGTGCTGCAGCAGCTGTTACCCAGGGCAAGGGTGTGGGGACATGGTGACACCCTGGGTACAAGGGGTGAGGGCAGCCACTGCTGGTCTCAGGTGTGGCTGGTCTGGTGTCCCTGCTGGATGGGGATGCTGGGTTTGGTCATGGCCCCAGGCCCAGTGGCAGAGGATGCTGCATGCCAGGTGAGCAGTGCTGCAGTGGGAGATGTGCATACTTTGTGTGTCAGCATCCCACAGTGGCATGAGCATCATGAACATGTGGCAAGTGTGTCCATGCTCAGTGACACCATGGTGGGCTCATGTGTGGGGCTGGGGTCAGGGCAGGTGAAGGAGAGCCACGTGCTTACAGCAGTGGGATATTGCTGCCATGCCATGGGCCTTGGGAATAGACAGCATTTTGCTTACCCTTTGCATCCATATCTTCAGGAGGCTCCCTGCTAGCTCCTAGCCTTTCCCCTGATTAGCACACAAGCCCTGAGGCTTTCACGAACATTTTCCCTTTCAGAAAGTCTAATTATCAGGACACTCAAGTCACCAGCCCTATCAGCTGGGAGAGCTCCAGGCCCACTGTTTGCTGGTCTCTTGAGTTTCTTGGGAAGAGTCTGGAAGGCAGGAGGAGCTGTGCTGCAGGGTGGGTCAGGGCAATGTTGCAGCCAGTGATGGGGTTGGAGTTACCCCTGAACTGGCTGGGTGTCCCCAGGGAGCCCTCTCGGCTGCTCTGGGCTGGTCCCTGTTCTTCATCCTTGGCTGCCAGCTGTCTGGAGCAGAAAAAGGAGGCAAAGCTGCTGGGAGTGGTGTGGACCACATGCTCCCTCCAGTGTAGGTGCAACGGGGATGTGGCCACTGGGACCCTGACAGAGGGCTGGCATGGGTCCCCTTGACTCCCCATTTCTTCCTCTCTTGGGAGAGCATGTGAGGGTATTCTGGCAGCACTTGTGGGGAGGGAGGGACCAGCTGGCTGGCACTGGCAGGGCTCATCAGATCTCACAGCTCCTTCTCTGTCAGGTGCTGCTGCTAGCAGATGGAGACAGCACCGGATTCCTCTACCACCAGTTGCCTTTCCTTGTGTCCCTGGAAAGGAAGGATGGAAAAGCAACTGCTTACCTCTGCAGCAACTTCACCTGCTCCCTGCCTGTCACTTCTCCTCAGGAGCTGCGTGGGATGCTCTGCCCATGAGCCCCTCAGGCCCTGTGCCTGCAGGAATGCAAGAGGGAGAGAGACCCACACCAGCCTGGGAGCAAAAGAGAGACCTGTAGTAAAGCCACCGTGGGCATCAACAGCTGGGTCCTGGATGGTTCCTGTCAGCAGGCCATGCTCTGCTTGCACTGCTACTCTGGCAGCATCTCTGCAGACCCAGCACTGGGCCCCAGTGCTGGTTTTACCATGTCCGGGAGACACCCACCAAGGAGCATCTTCTCCCCATGCACATGCAGTCACTCTTCACCTCTTCTCATGGAGGAAAAGGAAAACAAATCAAATATAAATCCTAGCGTTAATGGAGAAGACAGATGGGAAAACTATTAAAACTATAGCAACCCAGCATAACATGGTCAAAAGCACGTGGATGACTTGGGAGTCAAGTGCTTTTGAAAGTGTTTTGACAGCAGTAGTATTTTTGGATTACAGAGTAGATTGTAACATACATTAAGTTAATATATAGTGCATGCTAAGAAACTTATGATTATCACAAGTGATGAAAATGTGCCCTTCCAAAGAGCTAAACCTCTTGTCTTGGCTTTACTAAGGGTGCAGAGACCTGGTACCTCTCAAGAAAGAATTTTTGAAGTCTTTGTTTCCTTTGTAAAAGGCCAGTGACTGCATCCAGGCTAGGATGTTTGTTGCAGGGCTGCACTACATCCGCTGGGGCCTGTGGGGAGGTGGGAGCTTCCCTGGGGCTGGAGTGGCGGGAGAGGGCAAGGGCTGAGGATGCTGGGAGCTGGGGGGCTGTGGAACTGTGGAAGATGGCTGGGCTGGAACAGGCGCGGTGGGGTGGTTGATGAGGGAGGTTGGCTCAGACTGTGTTTTTGAGCTGGGTTCTCTGGGTGCTGCTCACTCAGAGCTATGGCTGCTCCAGCCTGGCCCCTGTATTTTCTTGCAGAAAGTTTCTGTAACAGGACACGAAGTAATCCCTAAAAAGGCCTTTTGGCCAGTGTTGGAGGAGGAAGGTGTTGGCTCTGAACTTTCCCAGCAAAGCCTAGGCTGGATTGAGGGTCTCACCAGCCTCGTGAAGGGCTTGGCTGCATCCTGCTGATACCAGCCATGGGGACAGCACTGCTGCATCTTGGCATCTCTGCATGCCAAGCAGAGGTAGATAACCACCAGCAAAAGCAGGATGTGGTTGCAAACAACAGAAGTTCCCTTTGCCGCGAAGTTCCCTTTGCTGCAGCTTAAACTTTATTCTCCCTTTTATATCTCCCCATCCATCCTCCTCCTCCATGCTTCCAAATAGGCAAGTACCATGCTTTCAACATCCCTCTGATACCCTGGGGCTCCCTGGCATGGCACCCATACTCCAGCCAGTGGGATACCATCATCTGGTAGCAAAGTGGTGCCAAGCTGTGCTACCCACTGGCTTTCCAGTGGGTTCTGCCAGGATTTGGGGTTAACCAGCCAGGAGAAATGTCTTTGAAGTCAAAGAGTCATTTTGCACCTCATCTTGAGAATGCTTTCTGTGCTTGTGGAAGGGGAGTGAGTTTTATTTTCTCTTTTTTTTTTCATTTCAAAAACTGAAGTGTTTCTGGAAATCCACCTGAAAATTGCCGGTTTGGCAGATGGCTTGCTGCTTTCCTCTAGTGTTTTTTGTTTGTCTGTTTGGGGGTTTTTTTGGTGGTTTTTTTTTTTTTTTTTACACTTAGCATCTCTACTGCAGGGATTGATTTGACACCTGTCCTCATAAGTGCTCAGAGTGGGTTAGGGCTGTGTCTGTTCCAGGAGATCATCCTCAGAGAGCCCAGTGGATTCTAAGCACCCTGTGGGGAAGCCCAGATGTCTCCGGGCTGGCCAGGTCCAAGTGCAGCAGCCCCTCCCTGAGGTGCCATAGCGCTGAAGGTGATATTGTGAGCCAGTTTCAGTGTGCACCAGCCCCCTGTGGGACGCGGTGCCTTTCTTCTGCACTGCCTTGCTTGTTGGCATGTCTCTGTAAGCAAGTGCTGGGCAAAAATGTGCTGTTAACTTCTGTCAGGATGAATTGGGCTCACCTCTCAGAAAAATCAAAACAAAAAAGAAGAAAAGATCTCTGTAAATAATAACTGATGTTGTGGTACCTCGAGCCTCTTGGTGCCCTTGCCTTGCTGGTGCCCTCAAGCCACACACTCTCTGCCCTGGCCCTGGAGCCACCCATCTACCTCAGACTTTCAGCTTTATGGCCTTGGCAAGGGGCGTTTTCGCTTGAGTTCGATTGTTGCACCCTCCCCGCTGCTTCCCTCAGTGTTCCCTGGCCAGGCTGGGCACCCTTATCAGCAAGTAATGCTGAAGGAGGGCCTGACCGCAGGAGCCGGTATGACCACAGCAGCTAAGCCACCCAGTGATGCTTCCTTCATCATTACTTTCTTGTCATTAACCCACAGATTTCACTGCAAAGGCCATTTTTTGGGGTGATTTAACAGGTGACAAGGCTAGCAGGGTGCTGCCCAGACTTTTGTGAGGGTGATGAAGCAGGGTCTTGGTGCTCAGCAGTCCCATGCCCCTTCTTAAAAAAATATATTTTCCTGACCCGTTCTCATGTTTTGTTTGGTAGTGGGTGTTGCGGCTGCCAGGGACTCACCCTGGAGCAGCACCAGACCCCTTCCAGCAGAGAGGCAGCATCCCTTGCTCCTCACCTGCTCCCCTCCAGCTGCAGAGTTTTCAAAAAACCCCAAAAACAACCAACAAAAAGCCCAAACCCCAAAATGCATCAAATAACCAGTGTGCTGTCTTCTCCCCACAAACACTTGGGTTTGCCATCAGGCTGCTCTGGGGGGCACAGGAATTTATCACCCTGCCCGGGGCTCTGGGCTTGCCTGGAAGCCCCATGGATGGGGAGAAGCTTTATAATATTAAAAATCCTCTTTCAACATTTTGGTTTTTAATGCTTACGTTAGGGGATCTGCAGTGCACCCCATTGATCAGTCCACCAAAGCAGCTGGGAAGGCTGACATCCATCATGCCCCTTTGGGGAAGTCCAGGGCACAAGGTCGTGGGGGGAAGGCAGCACCAGAGGCCACCGTTGCTGCTCTAATGAGGCTTTCCCTCATTAATATTCCCCAGCAAAGCCAGTGCGGGTTCTGGGTCTCTCAGCTTTCATCTCTGTTGGCATTGATGTGACATCAGTGGGAGACAGGGCTGTTGCTGCTTGGGCTTGGCTTCTCCTCGGGAACCTCTTCAGGTGAGCGAAGGGTAGTTCTGGCTCATTAGTGGGTGCTAGAGGAGGCTATATAAGGGTCTCCAGAGGAGCTTCTCAGCTGTTGCTGCTTGGGCTTGGCTTCTCCTCGGGAACCTCTTCAGGTGAGTGAGGGGTGGGTCTGGCTGCTCCTCAAAACCGGCTGAGGTCACTGAGGGTCAGGACAGGCTATTGGCAGGTACTTGGTCTCTAGGGCCAAGTCTTCCATTACCTACTTTGCTATCACCTATCTAAATACAATCTCAAGGACATACCCGGGAACAACCCTTTGTCCTGTCCACCTTTTCAAGTCCACCTTGTTCTAATTGTTCTAATAGGATCGTAGCCTGTGTACCCCTACGTGGTTGCGAGCTGTGCTGGCGATGGTATGTGCCGTCGGTAGGGTCACCCATGCCAGACAGGTCAAAACCGCAGAACTAGATTTCATTCATTCTTGGGCAGGAAGAGCTCGTTAGCCTTCTGGCAGTCATCCTAGGAGAAGGACAACTCTCATTCCAAACCCAGGCAGATGGAGCTCGCTTAGCCCTGCAAGGCCATCCATCTAAGAGAAGGTCACTCTAATTAAACCTACGTCCTATGGATCTCGCTGCCACCGTCCAAGCTCGCTTGGCCCTGGCAGATGAACCTTAGGATTAAAGGGTGGGTTCAGTTCCTCGCATACTGTATCTCACCCAAAAAATCCATTGCGCAGGCTTGAAGGCTTTACCCAC
>VWZX01000195.1:87520-103204 GCA_013399015.1 Galbula dea | reverse complement strand
TCTTCTACTCCATCCCATATCATGATCAGATACTGGAAGTAGGGAAGAGAAAATAATTTGCACCCCTGACCCTTTTATCAACCATCCCAAGGCCTTGAAATCTCTCTTCATTTCCCTCAGACTACAGGATGCGGCTTCCTCTCCACCTGCCTGAAAGATCAGTAGTGGATAAAACTCTTGGTGACTGCACCATGTTGGTAAGTTCCCTAGTGATATCCCTAACTTGGGCTCCAGGAAGGCTGCAGACCTCCCTGAGATGAGGGTCAACCCTGCATATTGGACCCTCTGTTCCCTTTAGGAGTGAGTCTCCAACAACCACAACTCTTCTCTTCTTCTTTGTGGAAGAGACTGTGATATGTCCAGGAAGCTTAGCTGACTGTGGCAATACCTCTGATACAGGTTGCCTCTCATCAACATCCCCATTAGACTGGCTGTCTTCCAGAAGGGCCTCATACCTGTTTCTCAGAGGCACCTGGGAAGTTGAGGCAGGCAAGGAAGGCACCCACCTTCTATTGCAGCTATCAACTTTCCTCCAGCCACCTGTGTCATTTAGGCCTCTACCTTCCACCTTTACCTAGCCTTCTGATACAAGGGCCCCATTCCAATGGTGTAGGGGGGACTGAGAAGGCAGGGGAGGTTGGGAGGAGCCTCTCCCACCTCTCTGGGGAGGGATCTGCCTCCATTCCACCCCCTTACTTGGGTCATCCTTTTGCAGGCAGCAAAAGGGAGTGGGACCCCCTACTTCTTGTGCACCTCCCACCTGCTGCCCTTCTGTCAGGGATGGCAGAGCCTGGCTCCACCATTCTATCTCCTTTTCATGGTCCCTTCTAGTCCTTAACCTCATGACCTCCTCCTCCTCCTTCAGCTCAGCCACCACACTGAGCAGATCATTTACCTATTCACATCTGACACAGGTGTTATCTCTGCTACCCTCCACTACAACTGCCAGGCTCTGGCATTCTCCACAGCTAGAGACCTGGACACCAACATGGCTATATGGGGTCTCAGTCTGGGTGCCTACAGCTTTTCTAAAAGCAGCCCTCCACCAAGTTACAACCATTCCCAGAGACTTACAGGAGACTGACCTCACAGGCAGCAGCAACAGGGCCAGATGACTCACTCTGCTCCTTTACCAACTTTCTCCTGGGGTCCTTTTAAGAACTCCCAGAGGAATTACACCCCTCCCCCAGCTGCTTAAGCAGTGCCAGGTGCTGCCCCTCCCACGGAGAATCAGAGCATGTGGTCCACAAACTTATCTTTTCACTGGAGAAAAACTCCCCTGAAGTTCCAAAGCACAGGAAGCAGAAGTCCTTTGGATGTTCTGAGGTATTTCAGCTAAAGTAGTTTTAGTTTCCTTTTCCAATCCACAAGTCTCCCTCTCTCTCCCTTATTCCCCTTCCCTTCCTGTGGTGGGGGGGAAGAAGGGGTAACGGAGTGTCTGTCATTGGGTTGGTGGTCAGCCCAGCTCTGGCCCATGACACTGTTGTTGTTCTGTCCAGCTCTGGGATTGCCCTACTTGGTTTTGGGCATGGTGAGAATAGAAATGTCTGACTCTCAGCACCCCAAGATCCAGAATGACCATGGCTATAGGTTTTTCTTCCCTTTCAGAAAAGCAGAGATGTCATTTCATGAACAGTTATTGCTGATGTTGATCTCTGCACAGGACTACCCCAGATTTCACCAGAACTCGGCTCCCTGTCAAATGCAGAAATTGGTTCTCTCAGCTCAGTTCTCCACTCTGTCTCATGTCTAGCTCTTCAGAATGTGAAAAAAAAGCAGAATTTGGTGCTTAACTGTTTAGAAAGATGCAAGTGCACAGCCAATGTACTCAAGAACTTCATATTAGTAAGGGAGTCAAAAAAAAACCCAAAACATGCCAGCTGTTGCTAAATGATATGTGGAAAAAATCAAACCTTTAAGATATGTGTGTGAGGTGCAACCAAGCTGTCTGTTTTACATACCACATGCTGCTGACATGGTGCCAAGGTTTTAAAGAATCCTCTAGAAGTATAAGATGATGTTTTGCTTCTCTTGCTTCAGTTTCATAGAAGGTTATTAAGGGTTTTCTACCACCTTAACATAAGTTAGTGGTAAGGGAGGATTGTAACCTCTTGTAAAAACATATGATGTATTTGGAATTCATGCTTGTAGGGGTAAATTTCTTGCTAGATATTTTTTCTTCACAGGTATTTGCTCCTTTATATCTGTATTGATGTTGCCTAATTAAAATATAAAAAGATGAACACACGTATTTCTCCTCTGAATAATTGTTGTGTCCATCAGAGCTGCATATCCACCCTCTGCTGGAAATTGAACTGCTTCCATCTTCTGGAAATGGAACTATCATTAGATTTAATCTTGTGGTGCTTCATCCATGCTATAGCTCCTGGAAGGAAAGACATTGCTCTAGGATGGAAAGGGCAGGACAATGAGAAATAAAAACACTTATAAGCTCAAGGTCTGTCTTCAGCCAGATGAGCTCAAAGTGGAAAGTAAGTGTTCTTCTTTCAGAAAATACATTACAGCATCCTCTCCTTGGTCATCAAATGGCATGAGTGCTGTTGTTACGTGTATCTGCTGTCAGCTGGAATTAGCAGAACAGGAAGAGCTACTTAAATTCTGTGTACTGATTGCAGAGCAGCCCAGAAGCCACTAGAACGTTGCCATACAGGGGTAAAAAAGCCCCAAACCTGTGTGTGGAAGAGGTGGTAAAAGAGAAAGAGAATCAGAAAACTTAATTTTATTAAAAAGTGTTGCTATCCATTGTTGGGTGTTACATTTCTGACCTGCTGTTACTGACTTTCATGAATGTAAATCTACTTTCACTGGTTGGTGGAAGAGTCTGTCCTGTCTGTCAGTCTGAAGGCATTTACTCCTTTGATAATGGTAGATAGAGAGTGGCCTTTCATGGAGACTGCCAATATATCTGTGCTAATTTCTCCATTAAGTAACAAGCCCAGTCCAAGATATTCGAAGCCTATCTCTGAAACTGACGAAATCTTAGTATCTCACCAACCTGGCCACATTACCAGAGACAGGTCTATCCTTTAAAATATCTGAAAATGTTCTCAGGGTGAGCAAACACTTTCAGATTGCTTTCAGCTACCAGCACTACTGCATGCAGAAATGCTTTCTGGGCTCTTTTCCTACTCCCAGCCATCTGTTACAATGACATCCAGGCAGCATGGAAAACTTAGGGTTTGTTTCATTGACGTATATGTGCCAATGTAATAACAACAACAATAACAATAATAATAATAATAATAAGTTGAAACTGAAATTCAAATAGCCATTCCCTGCTTGGATATGGAAGGGAAGAAGACATCTTTGTCTTGGATAAAGAGCTAGCTCACACACTTTTCTACTTATTATATACTATTGCATTTTTGTGTCTAGTTAAAATAGAGCCTGATGACTGCCAGACCAACTCAAAAGTTCCTTCACCTTCCTTGCCCCACTTGGATCCCCAGTAAGAGGGAGGGAGCCACATCAGTTAGCATCACAAGGATGTTGAGAGGGATATGCTGAGAGAATTGGGGTTATTCAGCCTGCAGAAGAGAAGGCTCTGAGGAGACCTTATTGTGGCCTTCCAGTATCTGAAGGCCTACAAGAAAGCTGTTGAGGGACTTTTTAGGAGGTCAGACAGTGACAGAACCAGGGGAAATGGGTATAAGCTAGAGGAGGGTAGATTTAGGTTGGATATTAGGAAGAAGTTCTTCACTATGAGGGTGGTTAGACAGTGGAACAGGTTGCCCAGAGAGGTTGTGGAGGCCTCATCCCTGGAAGCTTTTAAGACAAGGCTTGATGGGGCCCTGGGCAACCTGATCTAGTGGAAGGTGTCCCTGCCAGGCAAGGGGGTTTGGAACTACATGATCTTTAAGGTCCCTTCCAACTCTGACAATTCTATGACCCTATGAAATGGGCAAGCTACCATAATCCTGCAAGGGCCACTTCTCTTCTAGAAGTCCCAAGGAAAAGACTGCCAACAGCCTGCCTTATTACCTTTTAAGTCATTTTGGTACCATGGTGATGAATGCACTGAGAGGATCAAACATTGCTTAGCTATGAGATTAGAAATCAGAATCCTTTCAAGCAAGACAAAACTAAAAATAAGTAAAAAAATGAATAATTTTTGAAGTCTATATCATTAAACTACTGAAAAAGTGCAAGAACATCTTTTCATTGCAGTCTGACTGCAAACCCAAACTGTTATCTCTTGTTTCATTTGCCAGGATAACTTCCATAAAACTTAATAGTTACATTTCCAAACAAAAATAATCCTGAAAAGACTTCTCTGCAATGGCAGTATATCAAGACCAACACAGAAGAGCATCTAATACAAGATCAGTCAAATTACACTTTGTATGTACTGTGCCAGTGAAATGCAGCTACCTCTGACCACATGTACTGTTGAGTGCATGGAACACTGGCACACTGTTTTGTTTTATAAGATGAAAACAATGTTTTGTAGTTTCTCTTCTGAATGGATTGAACCTCTTCCAATGCTGCAGTTATGTATTTTAAAGAATATAAAGTTCAACAGGACAGATTAGTCCATTAAAACAAGAGCACAGAGTCCTTCCCATTAAAAAGGAAAACAATCAGAACCTGAAGGTTGAACTCATCATTCAAGCTGCAGTACCAATGCACTTTACTGTAGTAAGAAAATTAATATTCCTCTCCCTTGCCTTGGGACTCCTCCAATTGCATATTAAGCCTGTGAGCTTGAAAGAACAGGCTTTCTACATCAATATACATCACAAGTAATTCAGTATGTGAGGCTAATTCTTCTGATTAACATACTAATTTTAGTCCCATTGATCAATGATCATGTCTCTTGCTGTTCTGCATTATCTGTTACTCTCCCAGGGAAGTCTGCTCACCAAAAGGAATCACCAGTAAGCAAAATGCTGCTAAAATGCTGCAAAATGTCTTGGGTTTTTGTTCTTGCCTTCAGTCTAGATCTCAGCAGAGGAGACTTCAGTGGGGTTAAGGAGATTTCCTGTAGATCCTAAGGATAACCAGGCCCTAGACTGGAAGGAGTTATTTCTCCTGGTTTTCCTTTCCCAAAAAGAGTCTCCAAACTGTCTTATACCCCTAGGAATGATTAAAAAGGAAAATTTAAAGTAGTGGACAAAGTTCTACTGCCGAGTATGGAGCCTGTCCAGATAATAGAAGATGCTATCAAGGACTGCAAGCACAGAATCACAGAATGTTAGGAATTGGAAGGGACTTTGAAAAATCATCTAGTCTAACCCCCCTGCCAGAGCAGAATTCCCTAGAGCAGGTCACACAGAAATGCATCCAGATGAGTTTTGAATCTCTCCATTGAAGGAGACTCCACAACCTCTCTGGGCAGCCACATTTCAGCTGAGAGCCTGGGGAAGGTGCGCCGGACAGAGAGGCTACCCTTTCCTTTAAGATTACACAGGGTTTAGACTACTGGATTGGACCATTAGGTCCAATTTATTATTTCTCTGACCTTGCACACAGGTCTGCTTGGAATGCAAATGCTAACCCTTGTTTTCTCTTGGCTAAAAATCCTAGGGGCCTGACACTCAACTAGAGCCTAAAAATAGCTGTGGACAGGCTGCAGGAGCAAAAGCGGAGCGGGACAGATGGAGACACTAGGCATGAAACAAGGCAGAGGGCCGGGGGAGGCAGCAGTGGCTGCATGGCTGTGAAGAATCCCGCGGAGCGGGTGCTAGAGGGAGCGTGTGAGCCACCTAAAGCACATTACTCCAGCTCCGTGCAGGGAGCCTCAACAGGTTCCACCCCTACGATGCTTGAGCTAACATTAGAAGCATTCGGCTTGTGCTGAAGTATCAGCTGAGGGAAACGTAACAAGGCTGCTCCTAACAAATGCGAAACTCTTCATCCACCTGCCCCCGCATGCCATCTGCCCAGTTCCTAACCCCTGTGAGGGCAAGCTGGATATAGTTCCAGGACAAACAGCATAGTGAAAGCAGAGAGCAGAGGGGAGATTTTTCTCAAGAGTCCTGCCAGCATCATTTGGCAGACTGGAATCACGACTGGTGTCTGTGTTTTCTGAAACACCTGTCTTGATACTGCTTACTGTAGATGAGTTTTCTGTTACAGTGGCAAACAGTTCATTCTGTCGTTTGAGCACTCCTGTGCCCAGAGTAACATCGACGTGTCAGCTGAAAAGGGCAGTGTGACTGCCCTGAAATCCTGACTAGGTCTCTCCTAGGCAGAAATGCAATCACCTTGGATGAATAAAGGTGAGGTGGTCTTTACCACAATACACTACTTGGTTTTTTCCAGCATGGATTTTTCCTTGTATGTTTTACCCCATTCCCTCTTTTTCACCTGCTTACATCAGGGCTCTCAGGGAAAATTTTCCCTTATCAAAAGATCTGCTCATGACTCAATGTTGCTTCCCAGCCCAGGTTAGAGAAAGTCAGATCTTTTACTTTCAGCATAAAAACCTGATATCTAAGCGATCCAGCACTAGGCAGCAGCGTGATTTCCTGTGCAAGCCTTCAGCTCTATGGGCTGCACCAGACTTTCCCTAGGGCTGCAGGAGAGAGTATTTTCCCTCTTACACAAACAGTGCAGTGTAATGGGCTGTAGTGTAAGTTGGATTTCAGTGAAAACTGTCAAAAGTACAGCACAGAAGCTCTTACACTCCTGATACACTGGACTGAGCTGCTTCCAGACAGCTGGCTGCAGTTCACTTTGTGCTGGTTGGCTTCTGGATACAACATATCCCTGCAACAGAAATCACAGAATCACAGAATCATTACGGTTGGAAAGGACCCTCAAGATCATCTAGTCCAACCGATAGCCCTACACTACTCTTACCCCTAAATCATCCCCTGAAGAAACACATCTATCCTCTTCTTAAAAACCTCCAGGGACGGTGACTCCACCACCTCCCTGGGCAGCCTATTCCAATATCCCACCACTCTTTCAGTAAAGAAATTCTTCCTAATATCTAATCTAAACCTACCCTGGCTCAGCTTAAGCCCATTCCCTCTAGTCCTGTCACTAGTCACAAGGGAGAAGAGGCCAACACCCGCCTCCCTAGAATGGCCTTTCAAGTAGCTGAAGAGAGCGATAAGGTCTCCCCTCAGCCTCCTCTTCTCCAGGCTAAACAACTCCAGCTCCCTAAGCCTCTCCTCATAAGGCCTGTTTTCCAGACCCCTGATTAGCTTAGTTGCCCTTCTCTGCACCCTCTCTAGTAGCTCAATGTCCTTCCTAAACTGCGGTGCCCAAAACTGCACACAGTACTCGAGGTGTGACCTCACCAGTGCCATGTACAGTGGCAAGATCACCTCCCTGCTCCTACTGGTCACACTTTTCCTGATGTTTTTTCCTTTCTAATAACTGTACTACAAATCACTGTATCACAAAAAGTAATAGCCTACCCTGTCCTCTTATTGCTGTTGTGGACTGTATTTGACTTTAAGTGTGTTTGCTATTGGATGTGAACAGTTGCTGGCATTTTCTGTGAGGATAGTGTGCCCATAAAGTTTTACATCTCTGGTCAAAAATAACAAATTTTTGGATGTAAGAAAGCAAGTCCTGTCTCCAAGTGAGGCATTGAACTAAAATACAGAAAAAGGAAGCAATGGTTTGAGCCTTTTGAAGCTGTACAGAGTGTACTGGGCCCTTGCAAAGATGAGTATCTTCCATAACTGAACGGATAGGATGCATCAATGGAAATAAGCTTAGAGCTTGCTGCCCAAGGGGCTGATCTCATGACTGAATCAGCATGATTTCACTGTATTTTAGTCTCCAAATACAGGGACGTCGCAAATATAATCCTGTTTGCAAATGATACAAATTATGTTATGACAACATCAAAGATCAGCTGGAGTCGGAGCCCTTCCAAAAAGCTGGTTTTGAGGAGAACATCCCTCAACGTGTGGTCTTCCAAGCTGTAGAAGAAACCTTGCTCCCTATTGCAAGATTTATTTTTCCTGGGTACATTTACCTCTTCCTTGCTGTAACCTTGATCTGTAGCTGTATTCCAGCTAGGACATGTCAGATAGGAAGATGAACAGACGTGCAAGAATCCTGATGCTTTTTGCAGTATCGTCACCTTGGCCAAGGAGGAAGACAGTCTTTTGAAACCTGCTGGATACTCATTCATAAACTGATGCTGTTGTATTAATGAAGGAATTCCAGTTTAGTCCTCAATGGCTCCATAAAATATTTAGTTATAGTACACTGCAGAGAAAAAAAAAGCAAAATCTCCATGCACATGATGATAAAGAAATAAGAGAAGCAAAAAAGTTAAAAGGAACTAAATCAAATAAATTACATCTACTTGAGAACCAGTCACCAATTCCATAGCTATAAAATGCTGAAGTGGCTACAGTTCATGTTTTTCTGAAGCATTTAGTTAGTTTATAGGAACATCTCACCTGCTTCTTCAATGGGCTTTTAGAACAGTAAGCAACTACTCTGTAAATATTATCCTCTAAAGATCCATGGGGACTCTTCTTGCAGGTTACAAACCTTTACACATCCAGTATACAGGGGCCTCAGACTGCACAAAGTCTCCTCCTTTTATCATAGTACATTTTCTTTACCTTCAAACCCTTTAAGCTGTGTTGCAGATTTCATTTGTTGCTCTGATAACCTTGAGAGGTGCTGTTGGACAACTAATGAATTAAACCAGGGAAGATAAAGATGTGTGTATTCCTGAGAATATTCTCAAGAGATTCCCTTTGAGATAGCAGCCAAGAGGAATGAATGACTTGGTCATGCAGACCCCAGAAGCATCCCAGATGTAACTGGTACCCAATAAAACCCTGAGAGGCAAAGATTTATTGAAGGTGCAAGGTCTTAGCAAGAATGGAATGTTGATGAGGGAGGAACACCCATAAACAGCTCTTGTAATGTTGCTCTTAAAACCAGAGTGGGATCTGACCAAGTCTATCAAGGCAACCATTTTCTTTTAATCTTCTTATGATATTTTTTCTTTTGTGAAGGTTTGAAAGATCTACAGGAGAACTGTTCACAAGAGCTACTGACCATGTGGGCAGACAGGGCACCATTAAGCTGGATGCTCCTGACAGAAAATTTAATGCATTTGTATGACCTTCAGTCCTAGTTACGGTCATGCACTTGCTACTGGACATCGAACAACCTAGCCACTAAAATGTTATACAGAATAACAGAGCATTTATTTATTCTTTCTGCCTGAATGATTTGCTGTTAATAGCTACATCTGTCACAGATAGGCATATAAATGGGCTTGGAAGAGCCTGCATGCTGGAATTCCTAAAAAAACAAAGGGTAGATGTGGTGCTTTGGGGGGTGGTTTAGGGATAGCAGTAGTGTAGGGCTATCAGTTGAACTTGATCATCTTGAAGGTCCTTTCCAACTGTGAGATGTTTCTATGTTTCCTCATGTAAGTGAGCATGTGAGAATGTGAGCTGTGATCCACTCCTGCTGACACAAACTGCAGGGAAAAAACCCAAACATGTAAAAAGCTACTTTGCTATTAGATTTCTCTTTGTTTGTTTGCTTAAATTATCAAGGAGCTTTTTACTTTACTTTGAGTTCAATCTCCTAACAGGGCTGGTGTCGAAGAACAAAGCACAGGTTTGGGGCTACTCTACTAAGCTCTGGGACCTACGAGCCAGCTTGAGACGCCCTAAAAACAAGGTGATATGAGCAGCATCAAAATAAGTACAAGGGTATCTAGCCATCAGTAAGAACAGGTGAATTTTCAAACAATTCAGTGCTTGGTTATTGCCTACTTCCAGGTGATCTTGCTATTCAGACATGATAAATGTTTGAGGTGGGCTGACTGCAGTTTCTGGCACTAATTTCCTGTATACATAACCCTGAGTAACTTAGGTATGCACATGCAGCTTTGGCTGTAATCCTGCCTAAAGTACTTCAGCTATTCTTAATGGCTGTACTGGATTGCTTATTGGAGCTATGCCACAGTGCAGAAAAAAAAATGAGATGATTCATGGGGCCAAAAGACTGAGTAAAATAAAACTTCAAAAGCATCTGGCTGATTTCTATATTTAACTGCATAGTAACAAAGAATTTGAACAGCCAGCCTACTAATTAAGACGTGCCCTTCTGGTTGGCTATCTGAAAAGCATCTACTCTCAGGAGAGCACTCTCTGTTTCAGATTACAACTGAAGGTAGGTTGCCCAGACCCTGGGGTGATTAGTTTTTTGTTGCTCCTTGCTAGAGAAAAGTGTGGACATAGCTGAGTCACCTAATCCTCTCCTTGTGCTCTGTAAATGGCTAAGGGACTAAGCCATGTTTACATTCATCCTCCCCTCTCCTATAAAACGCTCGTATTCTGCCAGGAGCTGTGTTGCAGGAAGAATCACAGTGACTTTGGTGTTGGAAGAGTCAAGGACAAACAAGTGTAACATGCAGCTACAGCAGGCATGGCTGAGCTAAGCAGACAAGCAAGGAAACAAAACCAGACTGTACAATGAACCATGGAGCTTCTGCTGACGCCAAGTCAGCCAACCTCTAAAGCATTTGAGGATTACAGACAGACCTCTGCACCTTACAGGTCACATTTCCCTTCTCTGTGGGACAATGAAACTGCTACTGGCAGGAAAGCAGATGAAGCTGGCAAGTGTCCCCTGTTAAAGAATGGCAATGCCATTTACCAGGTACTTGCATGTGGGACCAAGCTACCATACATCATTTGAACAAAAATAACAGTCTAGGCTTATCCCTGGTGTACAGCCAGTTTAAGGTAATTTCAGTTGATCTTGCTTAACATTTAGGAGGAAAAAAACAAACAAACCTGAAACAATTCATCTGCTGTATTTTGAAAGCATGCACTTCATCTGTACAGTTATCATACGGCAACTTGAGTGGCAGGATTTATTGAAATATCATGATTGCAAGGAATTTAGTAAGCTAGGTATGACTGCACTTTTAGAAGAAGTCAGAAAATATGTGGATTTTGGAATGCTTCAGTGAGTATTTTATCAAGATTTTCAGTGCATAAAATGTAACCACATAGATACCCTATCTGTTAAGGTGTTGGTGGTGGTTCTTGTGCAAGGGGTTCTTGCACAGAATTGCACAAAACAAAAGGCAGATCTTGCCAAGGGAAGCCAGATTGCTTTTATGTTTGTAAAGAATGGAAATTTAAGGGTGGAAAAACTACCCAAGACAGAAAAAAGAAGCCAACATAACTCTAGCTGGCTGTATAAACCTTGCAAAATCATTAACAGACATTGGCAAGGATAGGAAATGTGAAATTGTTTTTGCGTGGTGGGATTTGGTTGAGGTGGAGAGATGTAAAGCAAATTGGCCTTGAGGTTTACAACATGCCCTCTTTCCTGCTTAAAGGAACCAAAAATAACAGAGGAAACTGAGGCCAGGACCCCACACTCAGGCCTCAGCTAATATTTTGGGCTGCACCTGTGTTATGTTGCAGAGCCTGGAGAACTGCAGCCTATGTGCCACAGGGTGTATGGTCACGAAGACTCCTTCTTCCTTACCAGCTTGCTGAAAAATGTCCCCAAAGCTGAGCACTAACCTCTCCTGAAGCACTTTTCTTACATATCTGAAGAGCTCAGTTTATCCATTTACTGTATAAATGCAATTTCTATTCATCTGGTGACTACTGAACCACTTTGGTTTATAAACTTCTAGCTGGTTCTCCCAGACATGCTTTAATTATTAAAGGAACTAAAAAATTCTCATTGAGCTGGCAGAATAAAGAAAGAAGTATCCAAGGAAAAATGTATCTTGCTACAAATTTCATTTTGTAAAATATTAGGTTACTCTTTGTGGCCTCTTGAGCTCCTAAGAAATGTAAAGATTTTCTCCCCCCTCTCCCCCTTTAATCAATAGCATTTGCTGCTGCTAATTCTGTTATTCAGGTCATTGATTGTCACTAATTCCTACGCAGCTCTATTTCCTGAAGATCCTTCAAGAAAGCAATGTTAAGATATGAGGTCATCTGACAATGTGAGCACTTCTTCCAAGTCTGGACACACGTTCACTGTTGTCTATTAACACAGGAGGAGTAAACCTCTTAGTTTCCTACCAAGGTTATGGAATTTACCACTGTAAATTCTCAGCAAACACAAAAATGTTGAAAAAAATAACTCCAATAAAGTGGGAAGCAAATAAGACTACAACTAAAGTGTACTGAATGATAAAAAACATGCCTCAACCCTTTTTCTTGCATCAGAGAACTGTACAAAGACATTAAGTTTGGTAGTGTCATTACTTAAAACCTTTCTAATGATCCCTTATTTGCTTTTGGGAAGATTCACATAACTTTATACTGGGAATTGCTGACTACTTTTAGAGGAGTGATTCCGACTCCCTTCCTGGCTCAGCTAGCATTCATTACTCTGCTTTTAGTCTGGTACCCTAGATGTGCAAAAATCCTTAACACAAAACTGGCTACAAATCTCCTGTTACTGCTTCTAAAGTGCCTGGCTTCTGCATCTTATGCAGGGTAGTTTGGGATGTAGCATGAGAGACAACAGAAATTTCCTTGAGGACATATTCCTGAGAAGAGATAATTTGGCTAGCTCTGACACATGACATGCCATCAACTGGTCACCCTGACTATCCAGGCTCTGCTGAGTGCTAAGGATTCAGGATTTGCTGACAGTCTGGTGACTGCTATTTTCCAGCTGCAGTATGGCAGTTGGTTGGACTAAAGCAATTAACCACCAAGAGTCAAAGCTTTTAAGATATATTTTTAATTTTCAGTCAGATATGCCCTAAAGCTTATCTCTAACCTCTCATCTATTACAGGTCATAAGACTATAAACCCACTTGAGTCTCTGAAGTGCAGATAGTGGGGAGAAAGATAATCAAACCTTTGAGCAGATGAAGCCTATTAGCATAGGACACAGGATGCCTCAGTTTAACAGATAAAAAGTAACTCTTAAAAGTTGTAGCAAAGAATTTCACCCAGAAGCCTCTCAAGTATCAGATGTTAGCTGGGCAATGGTCCAATTCCTCCACATTTCAGGCCCTCTACCTTGTGGAAACCAGTTAGTGATCAATAATGTGCTCTTACAGGGACTGCTCGCTTTAAATAGATCTTTACTTCTTGACTTACAGCTTCAGTGTAATAAGCTGTTAGGATATTTTACATATATGACTCTCTTGTGTCTCTTGCACTTTACATCTCCTATGCTTCTCTCTTTCCTAGCCCCTCCCTTCCAGATAATGGGGACACATTTTTCCCTCTAGTACCACTTCGGTTGCTTTTAGCTAAGTGTACAAAACAGAAGAACTACTTCCAAAAGGACATGGCAGATGAACTCTATCAGCTCCACCAGTTCTTTCATTCTGTTGATTCATTCTGCAATGCCTGATGCAGCATTGGGACCACTTCAACATTCAGTTATTACTGGGTGGAGAGGCAGGCAAAACCCCAGCCTTGCCAAAACATGATACTTTTTCTATGCTTCCTCGCAGCCTCTCCTACTATGGATGCACCACATTGAGAAGGGATGACCTCCTCCTCTGGGAACAGCACACCCACTGAATTAGTCATACCAAAAAATTCTTGCCTCAGGGCACCCACTAAATAGAGAGGCTGTCTCAAGTCTACTTGGTTACCTCTAGACATTACTTTCTTCTCATTCTGATCTTGAGTCAGAAAGTGCAAGGTCAGAGCAGGGTGGCATGAATGAAAGGCTACATTATAGCTGGAAACACAGCTCCTTGATGGGAACTATCATCATTTGGAATTCCTTCAGGAAAAAAAACCAAACACAAACATGCCCTCAGCTATCCTTCATACAATCTTTAGGATTTAGGCCAGGGAGATAAAAGACTAAACTGTAACACTGTAAAGTATATTTAATAAAAATACTCTCAGTTGCTTTGATGTACCTGGAGCTACCTACAAGCTGTGCAGACTGCAGCACTGTTGCTGAATACTGCAGACAACCTGCATACTTGTTCTAGCTACCCTTTGGTAGCAATGCTCTCTCTGGACCTACATAAATATATTAATAGCAATTAATCTCACAGATGTCTACTGCTAATCTTAACTCACTTTAGTGGCAAGCTTTGCCTTCTCACCCTTCCGGTATTCTGCATGAATGTACTCTTTAACTAGACATTATTTTCATAGTAAACACAATTCTGAGAAAGGCTTTCCTATGCCCTCTGCTGGTTTTCCAAGGCAACCATTTTCAACTTGGCGTTAAAGCTCTTTCTTCAAAATAACCTGTAGGTGTCCATACCTCCATTTTTTTCTGACTAAACTGTATTAAGAAGGAACGTAGGACAGAATCATAGGTGCATACTATACAAATTACCTCCTTCAGCTTCCCTGTGACTTGACAAATGACTAAGAGTTTTTATTTCACCTACTTGCACGTCTTTCTGAACTAGACTTCTGGAAATTCAGGCAATCCTCATCTTTTTGTAAGCAACAGGTTTCTTTTGAGCAGGTCTGCAGAGAGACCAGTAGTTTGCTTTGGTTGTCCTTTCATGTTGAGGAGATCAGCAAACTCCATGCATCTTCAGCCTTGAACTTCAGGGATCCAAAGTCATTTGTCATGGGAACAGTTATCTCCTTGTGGTTCTGCCTTGACTGCCAAGACTCTTTTAGCACCTACCTCTAAGACTGTAACAACTGTACTACATTACACCCAAGACTTTCCCAGGAAAACTATCCTGCTCTTAATCTAACTTTCAGATATTCCACAAGTGTTTTGCTAAAGCTACAGACTGTGTACTGCTCTGATGCTCACTGCTACTACACTAATACTGGTATTCAAAACCAGTTGAGCAGGCTTCACATTAAGATTCTGGTAAAGAAGCCTAACCCTTCTCTTTCTACATTTTTGTGGCATTTCATTTTGCTCTATGTGTACAGAAAATCTAACTTGTGCCTTTGATAGTCATCTCCTAACTTGGAAGAAAAAAGATACAAGCAGTCGACAGGACCCAGGGGAACAGCATGAAGCTGTGCCAGGGGAAGTTCAGATTGAATGTTAGGAAGGGTTCTTTATCCAGAGAGTGGTGAAGCATTGGAACAGGTTCCCCAGGGAGGCTGTCATGGCACCACTCTCGTGGAATTCAAGAAGCACTTGGACAATGCTCTTAAGACACATGGGGTGACCTTGGGGTTGTTTGTGCCTAAATAGGAGTTGGACTCAATGATCCTTGTGGTCCCTTCTAACTTGGAATATATGACTCTGTGATTCTGTGTGATGCTTAGGCTTGACAAATACAAGTAGGATATACACCCAAGCAATAGAAATCCGTACCATAATTGCAAGTTGGGCCAGGTTATGAATGTGATGAAGGATATGATGTCCTAACATTCACACAGCTTGAGTCACATAGATGTAGAATGACAAGTCTTAGCTAACTTTGACAAAAAAGCTCAATAACCCAGAATAAAGCCCCTAGAATAAATACAAGTGTGAGCTAGCTGCAGCTAGAGATACACAGTGGCAGCAACTCTCTTGCCAGGGAAAAAAGGAGGCATTCATTTATCAACTTAATTTGGACTTTGGATGTGAGCACAGCCTTTCTTTAAAATTGTTTCAGTTTTCAGACAAATCTGTAGCTTTTCAAAGAAGCAGTCACTTGTGCCAAATCTATAGCCTGCATTACTGATTAAGTTCTGTCTTCTCAATAAAAGCAGGAAGAGTAAAAAACTTCCAAGGTGGCAGAGCCTACTAAAAAAGGGAAAAAAAGACAACCAATCAACCAAACCAACC
>VWZX01000195.1:37527-87515 GCA_013399015.1 Galbula dea | reverse complement strand
CCCACCACACCCCCCAACCCCCCCCCCCCCCCCCCCAAACACTTACGGAAGAGCAAAACACCACAGACAAATCCATACAAGAATACACAGCATCCATCTCCACTGTGAAATGATCACTATTCCTAGGAGTCCTGTAAATACACCACTCCTTTAGAAGTGCTAATATGCCAACAGTACTACTTTTCAGAACTTCTTAGGGAGAATTCAGTGGATTATTTTAAGAGGTCAAAATACAGTGTTAATTGTCAAAGTCTCCTCTTGCCCTTCTCAGAGACATTATGCACACACCATTTACATGAGACAAAAAAAATCTGTATTAAAATTTTGTCAATGAAAGTCACTATGAGGGAATCCAGAGTAATTCTAAAATGTAGAAGTGCAACTTGACTGTAAGCAGCTGCACCTGTCTTCACAATGGACAAAGCAAACAAATAGCAACTGTCCTGTGGCACACACTCACAGTGCCCAGCACACTATAGCTCAGGGCTTCACGAGCTTGTGTGTAAGTGCCCATCTCCTTACACGAAGGCCAGAAGAACTAGAAGATCATGGTAGCTTTTTGTAGCATACCACTATAGGCCACGATGGCCAGGTTTCCACAAAAGAGAAACTAGACAAGGCAGAGGTCAGTTTCTCCCAAGAAATAAGTTAGCCTGAGAGAGAGAGTGGGAGTCAGCTAGCAGGAGCTTTGCAGATTTACACAAAGGTCTTGACACCATACACAGTCTTAGTATGCTATCCTTCCCACAGCTCACAGCACCAGTCTTATCATATTTACATGTCTTTGTAGTGTACTGGTTTTAATCACATTTATAGTAGTTGTTTTTATGAAGTGTTACTTGTTAATTGGTCGGTAGCCTTTGTATATGATAGTGTCACTTGCTAATTCATCAATATACTTTGTGTAGGTGTTACTAATTCGTCAGTGCTCATTCTGTATGAAGGTAGTTGGTCATTATCCTTTCTGTGTAAGAATATAAATTCCAGCTGCTGGAACAATAAAGTTGATTCTGATTGCTACCAGCAGTTGGGGTCCATGCTTATCATACGCCACAGCTTTTAACATCTACAACATCAGAATATCAGCACTGCTACCTCAGCTCTTTAGCAAGCAGGTTTTCTCTACACCTGCCTGTAACAGTCCATCTGATTAACTGAAAGAGCACATCCCCACTCTAGACACCCATTTTGGGTCACTTTCCTTCAGCAAGACCATAAACCACACCAATACTCAATGGGAACAACAGCTGACAACAATAGTAATTTCCAAATTTTCATCAGGAGATATTTTAAAAGTTAGACATTTTGACTGACACTCATTTAAATGTTATAGTAATTTTGGGCAGTTTTTAGGTAATGAAAATTCATTAAATTCAACATATGACAACTGCATTGTAAATTATTAATCCAGCCTTTAACTGAAGCATCAAGCAAGTACAGTCTACTTCTGAGGACAATTGTAATCCTAGAGTTATGTTTTCCATCAGTGCATTTCTTCAAGCAGTTATCACTTAGCCTTCTCAGAATCTCTGCTCTCACATTTTCACTTAAATAGTGCTAGCTAGAAGTCCAAAACACCCAGCTAACCTATGTCTGGCACCACAGCTGAAAACCTTCAATACACTCTCTATTTTAGGCTCTTACATCTTCTCTTGGCCTCAACCATTTTGCAGAATTGGAAACTGAAGACAGTCAGACAAATGACAATGTCAACTGCCCCACAGAAATGGACTGCACAAAGATGGGAAGCAAGACTACACACATCCATGCCACATATTGCAATTAAGATATTTTATTTGTTAAGTTAGACCAGCCATCATCTCACTGGAGGAGACAAGCTCCCTGTTCTTCTTCTTATAGACAGGAAGGCATACCAGCATAGACATCCTCATTCACCAGGTGCCAAGTCCATTTTAATAACAGAACCTTCGACCCAGAAACCATTAACCCTCCCTTCCCAAAGCCAGTGGCATGGAGCTCTCGTGGGAACTCAAAACCTCACTTGCGCTCGGAAATGCATCTGCTTTGTAGCATTGTTTCTCATTCCTGTCTTAAGCATCCACTTTGATTTCATCCTCTGCAGGTACTGCATATCACGCTGCTGAGCAAAGACTGCACCTTCGGGGAGAGAGGAGGAAGAGAAAGAAGGATAAATGTCTGTAAGCTTACTTAATACTTGTATGCAAACCAGCTAATCTGTCCATTTACATCAGCAGTTAGCTATATGCTTTCCTTCTGTCCTGGTTTGGGTTAAAACAGAACTAATTCTGTTCAGTAATTTTACTTTTTAGCTGAAGCTCCTCTAAGAAACTGCACTTTCTGAAACTAGCAGCATGTTTTTACAGACACTGCCAGCTTCTAGCAGTGATAAGGCCTAATGTTTAGATTTACTGCCAGGGATTGGTATGCAGAGCAAGGTCACTGCTAAATCTTGTGTCTCCTGTTGGGAGGTGCAGGGTAAAGGCTGCACCTTCAGGGAGGAGCAGACAGGGCAGATGACCCTAAACTGACCAACTAAAGTATTCCATCCCATATACGTCATATTCGATATATAAGCTGGGGGTCAGTCCCCCCTTGCTAGATGATGAGATGATGATTTTTCCTTGGATGATAATTTTTTCCTTGGATCTTTCTTTGTCGGATGCTTCTTTGATCTTTCCTTGTTGGATTTCTCTTGGGGGATTCTGATTCCTGATTTCCCTTCTGAGATTTCCCTTTCCTGACTCCCGGATTGCTGGATTGTTTTCCTGTGCTTCGGTGATCCCTAAGTTCCTGCATCCAGTACCAGGATCCAGCCCCCTCAGCCGGACTCATCTGCTGCTGAGGCCTACTGCCACAGTATCAGTGGTGACGTAGTTACCATCAAAGGGGGGTTTGGGTTCGGTATTGGGTTCTGTACATATTTGTATATATATTTCATTTAACATTATTGTTATTATTAAAGTAGTTCTAGTTTTATTTTCCAATCCACAAGTCTCTCTGTCTCTCCCTTATCCCCTTTCCCTTCCTGTGGGGGAAGGTGAGGGGGGTAAGGGGGAAGCATCTGTCATTGGGTTGGTAGTCAGCCCAGCCTCAACCTTCGACACCTTCCCACACTGCCACACTTTCTTTCAGTTTTCTCCTGGGAAAGGCCAGTTCCTTCCAGGAACATCCATGGAAGGGTCTTCCCTTCATGTTCTCCTATTAAGGGAAAAGGTTGTTTTGCATTCCAGTGTGTGATTCTTTCATTTCTAAAGTGGATACAACACTGTTCCCAGCTGAAAACGTATTCCAACTGTCAAAGAGTGATTTACCTTACATTACTAAACAGCAAGATTAGTGGTTTTGACAGGTAGAGAAAGGATCATTATCCAAGAAACAACAAATCTTAGAAAGTCAACAAAGCTTGTCTGCTAAGGAACTGACGGGCTTACACAGGAGCTACAATGGATTTTAGATACAGACAACTTCCTGTAATTTATTCTGCTTGGATGTCAGGAACAAAAGGGAACTCAGTGGAAGACAAACTACTGCATAAAACCTCACAAATGTGAAACAAACTCAACCCATTTGATTGTAGAATGATCACATCCTAGAACCTTCTCCTCTACAAAAACCTCACATTCTCACCTGTTTGACTTGTCCAGCCCAAAGCTCTGTACTGCTGCAAAACCCGGCCCACTGCTTTCTTATTTTTGGCAACAGCCACCGTTCTTGATAGACCAAACCGCTGCTTGTAGTATCTCATTAAAGAGCGATGACCCACTCTTGCACCTGTTCAGAGGAGAGGACATCTTACTATGCATAAGGAAGCAGCTTCTGAAATTCAGTAGTCAAGCATATTGTGGAAACAGTGGACAATCCCTCTACTGAGACATGCTTTTTAAAGGCCCAGAACCTTAAAAACTTTAAGATTATTACAAACTTAATGCAATTCCTGTAAGAGCTGCTGTATTGTGCTCTGCCTTGAAAAAAACAAACCCACAGAGTGCTGTTGTTCAAGAGGGCCTTAGCTCAGATAACAAACAGGCAGTTGTCAGAAGAGAAAAGTTTAATTTGGGGAATGAGTAGAGAGGCAATGTTTTTTCAAGTAACCAGGGAAGTAACTTGCTAACATTCAGGAATCTTCTGTAACTGCACAGTTGGCTGCACTTTTCAGAATGAAAGGGCTGAGGTTGTCTCATACAAAAACCACCAAAACAAACAAATGCAAGCAGGAGTGCCAAATGCTATACAAGGCAAGAATAAGGTTGTTTAAGTAAATTAGTTTTACTATACTAGTTTACTAAATAAGTTAGCAGGTGCCCGTCTGAAAAAAAACTATGCAATATAATCTAAATCTTAAGACTCTCCAAGTTGCATTAAAACAAGATATGGAAACTCCTGGAGAGTATTATGTGAGTTACACGTTAATAAAGAGGTAAAGTGGCCAAAGGAACCTCCTGCCCCAGTCCACATACCCACTAATGCTGAAGAAGTTGAACGACTTGGTAGTGAAAATAATGGAAGATGAGAACAAAATCCCAAAGACATTTAGATGCAAAATTTCTTTTCTACCTTGCCAAAGGAAAACACACACCATGATGAAACACCATGAAAATGCTTACCTGTGCTGCAGGTAATGGCTGCAGCTATGAGAAATGCAGAGAAAGCACCTTGGAACCCAGATCCTACACTTACCTGAAGGAAGGATCAGTTCCATGGTGTCATCATCATAATCCAAATCTCTCTCTGCTGGGCGTTCTCCAGGCACATCCACATCTTCCCCATCCTTGTGATCAGGGTAACTGCTCCTGTGGAAGACCAGCAGCACATGCTTTATACATGGTGAGCAGCCACAGCTATCCAGACCTATTACACAAAATAACTGCCGTGCATAGCTACAGGAAGCCACAAATGCAGCCATGTTTCACCCATCTCAGCTTAAGACTTCTGCTCAGTAGCACCCTGACCTGAAAAAAGGTGAAGACAAAGACCACCATTCCTCCATCTGGTTCTACAGCTCAGCAAGATTCTTCTGCTGCACACTTCAGAGCAACTTACAGTGAAAAGCCTCCACTGTGCAGCACAAGCTACAGGAAGTTCAATAAGAGGGCTCTAAGTTGCAGCAGTTCTATTTAAGTCCAGCTCCTTAAAATAAAAATCTACAGTAGGTATTAAGCCCACAATCTGCCTGAAGGGTAACGGAAGAGACAGTTAGGCCCTTTTATGGTCTTTGCTGGTGCACTGAAATCTAAACTCAGTAACAGCAAACATACAGAACAGAATTCAAAATATATTTTCATGCAGAACTGGTATTAGTGGTCACAGGAGAGGAGTACCATATTGCTATACTTACCTAGAAAAGTGGGGAAGCAACTATGCAAAATAAGCGTTAAGAACCAGAAACAGGACTAAAGTTTAAGAGTGAATAACAGTTTCTGATCCAACTGTCCTTTTGTCTGTTCCCACCTGTGCTCACCTAAAATCATAGAAGTCTGCAAATTCCAGGGCAGCATCTCCATCTGTGAAGAGTTTGCAGTGGCTCTTATCATTCATATGAGCCTGTACTGCTTCTGTAGTGTAGAAGGATTTCCCTTTTTCATTGCACCAGATGCAGATTTTCCCAATGCCAACTTTCTCTCCTGCAGAAAACATTGACACTTCTGTTGGTCTGAACAGAGTTTCCCTAGTCAATAATTACATTTCTGCAGTGTAGGCTTCCCAGCTTGCACGCAAAGAGACTGAGGAAGAGCCTTGAGCCCTTTATTTCCAGAAAAGCCCTGCTGTTCCTATGCCTTGGCCATATGGCTGCATCAGGGAAAAAAATATGTGCATTTAAAGATTTCATGTGACAAGGTATGGATTGTTAAGTATTCTCAAGAACAGATTTCATACTTCCAATAGTTCACTGTGTGATATTCCAAAATTATTTTGTTCTCGTCATTATCTGTAGACTTCAAGGAAGATACATTTTTCTAGCTTTTAGCTTTCTCACAAGTACTGTGAAACAATGAGGCAAATCATTGCAACTCATCAGCAGAATAACACAGTTCATATGCACACTTCAGAGAGAGAGTTTTGTCCTAAATTTCATGTAAGCTGAACAAGACTGAAAGCTAAGTGAGGTCTACAGGGTACGTGAATACATGTTTGCTCAGTGGAATTTTCTCTCACTTTCCCCCAAAAGCTTGTGGTCCTGTCCATGATCAAAATACAGAACTAGACAGCACTAAGATTTTACATAAACAACTACAAAGCATTCTAAGTCATATCCAAGTGAAAATAAGCAACAATAGTGTATAATTATCCTGAGCAAAAATGAGAGAACATTTACAGGCATACCCAGGTACTTGATTAGTCCTCTGAGATCCACTAGGTACTCTATGTCTGGAATAAAGAAACTGTGAACTTTTGTCATATGGGCCACATTTTTTGTCAGAGATCTTGAATGGTGGGGACAGAACAAGCAGTCCGTGACCGGTATGGCCCCAACAGCTGGAGTGCTTTCAGCTTCTGCTTGCTCCTCGTCTTCTCCCACACTTTCCATCTCTTCTTCAGAGCCACTGTCTTCATCAGAATCCATATCCTCCCAGTCTTTTAAAGGAAATTTAAAAAAAATTATATTCTTACTTCTCCCAAACAAAACAAGTCCCAGTTAAAAGTCAGAAAAAGTTATCATAGAAAATACTGCATTTTCTATTCTTACAGCTAAGTGCTACAGAGTTATTTCCAGGTGCAAGAATACACCATTGCCAGTAAAACATTTATTTTTAAGATGCACAACAAAGCTTCAGTCTGCTCATAAAAAAGTTGGCAGAGCTGATATTTTTTCCCCTTCCATCTTCTCAACTATTAACACTTTATAGATGTTTCGAAGCTCTACATGTAATTCACCCCAGCACAAGAAGACATGCACAGCTCATTGAAAAAAATAAAACTCTATCAGAACTGCGAAAATACTAATTTCCAGCTGGCTCCTTCTTTAGATGTCAAGATGCATTTTCAGAGGTATGTTTCTTCTCCTTTAGAACAGATTCCCTGAATTGCAACTGAAATTTCACCAACATAAAACTGCTGTAACAGATGGAATAACATGACACAATAGTTTCAGTAATGAAGCTGGCATAGTATGGTCCCACTCCATTCATACCTGTCTCCTTTGTAGTTCAATCATCCCATGCAACTGCTCCAATAAAACATTTGGAACTGCACTGTAAACTACAGCACTGAAAGCATCCAGGTTAAAAATAACCTTTTTCTGGGAATTTGGAAGCTCTATCCTTTCAGTTGTCCACTTACCAGGCTCACCTCCAATGAGGAGGCATATCCACACAAGTGGCGAGAGTGAAGCAGCAGAAACAGTCGGCTGGGGTGGCAATTTAAACAAATTTTAATATACATGCCAACATGCTGAGGAGCTATGCCACACACTGTCAGGCTCAGGAGCAAGCTTTCTCCTCTGGCCTTGATGGGCAGAGAAAAACAAAACCAAACCAACCCTACTCCCACCTCACCTTCAACAGATCAGTAAAATAACTGATGGAACAACAGCAAATCATCAAGAATGGATTTTGTTCATCTATTTTTCATTATTAGTTTTAGGATAACCTTTTATGCTAACCTTCCTTAAAGGAAACTTCCCTTGGAATTTTATGTGGGAGATAGCACTCATATTAGTAACTTTATATTTAACCTTTGCAGGCATGAGTATCTTGTGCAGGTCGCAGTTAGACACTAACACAAGTCCCTGACTGCAAGCATGGGCCAACCTTAGCTGATTTGTTAAACTGAAAATGTAATCAACAGGAAGACTTTTTGTGACAGAGAACGCTGTACTACTACAGAAACAGAAGGAGGCTTTACACAAAGCCAACAACTACATAGCTTATCCCGAGCTCTCCCTCATCAGTATGTTTACTGCCTTACCTTCTTCTGTATCATCTTCTTCCTCTGCTTGCTGTTTCGCCAGCTTCTTTGCTTGCTGTTCAAACCACTGTAAACGCGGAGGTTTTCCCGCTCGTTCTCTGTTCTGTGATAAGCTGGGGCTTCCCGTAGAAGCTGGAAAGCCACTTGCATTAATAGAAGGTAAAGGTGTCTTCTTCGGAGATGAAGAAGGCTGAGCTCTGATGGCTTGCTGAATAGCTGTGTTCATTTCATCTTTGTTTACATTCTCGGGGACCAGTCCCTTTTCCAGGTTCTTTTCGTTTAATATTTCCACCTTCTTGCTGACAGCTTGAACAGCTTTCTTCTCCAATTCCAGGTGCTTCTTAGACTTCAAGTGATTCTCATAGGCATTGAAGGTGGCGAATCTCTTGCTGCAAACTGTGCAGTAAGTGGCAGTGATTTTCTTCTGCTCCTCTGCTACTGCTCTCTGTGCTAGGACTCTCTCTTGGAAATTCTCGGCAGTGACAGGAGGCATGTCAGCAACCTTACGCTTCAGATTGTATCTATGCCAGTCAGTTTTGTAATGGGCACGCTGAAAGTCAGCATCCTTGAAAGCCACACGGCAAGTGATACAAGTGTAGGTTGCCATTACTAGAAAGCGGGGAAAAAAAAAACTAATCAGGTTAATAAACAGCAACCACAAAAAAACCTCAAACCCAACATCCTGACAGCACCCACGTAAGGCAGCACAAGACATACAGTTGTTGTTCAGAATTCAGTTTATTAAACATCAGCACTAACAAACTGCATGCTGCATACAAAAGAATAAAAGACTTTGCTACAGTTATCAGAGATTGCCATACCATAGCAGCACCAGAGCATTCCAGCTCTGAATCCAGAAAAGAAAGACCATGTTATTTTATTTGAAATACTGGAAGCATCCATTTAGTGTAACAGATGCTTTTTATTAGAGGAAAATGCATTCTCTGCCAGTCAAAGGTTCCCAATTGCTTTCTGAAGCATTTCCCTCCCACCTGCATAGCTCCCTACGCATCAGTGTCCAAGCAGGTACTTTTCTGACATATTTGAACTGATGCAGAATCATGTTTGCTGGTAGTCACAAACACCTTGCAGGAACCTCAAGCACAGAATAATTTTATCTGATCCATCAGACTTCACAACTACACACTAGATTACCTCGGGGTAACAAAAAAACCTACAACCCCTGTTGTTGTACCAGAAACGATATGTAACTGAGAGGATCCAGACCCATAAAATTTACATCAGACTACTAAGTGGACAAATAGTGTCTACAATTCAAGGTGCATAATGCAGGATAAGCAGCTACAGCATCTACATAGTTAGGCCAATGCTTCCCATCACACACATGTGCTCTCACCCACCATTCCAACCCACAAAACCAAAGCACTGATGTTTTCCCCTGTGTGAGACTCAGGAAAACAAAATCTGAGGCACTTACAACCTTTCAGCCCAAGGAACAGCCAAATCCTTCCAGACAAATTTTGCTGTCCCTGCAGGGGCTTTATTACACCCGATTTTAACCATTTTTATTTTAATTTAAATTGAGCTGGTGTCCATATGACTGACACCACACAGAAAGGCCCAACTGACAAGCTAGTGCTTATTAAACAGACACAAGAAGAGACAGCACAACTTAAACCTCGTGAGGGGAAAAAACCGGAAAGTATAGAATCATAATGGTTGAAAAAGACCTCTAGGATCATCGAGTCCAACCACCCAACTAAGACTATCATGCTCACTACTAAACCATGTCCCCAAGCACCACAGCTACACGGTTTTTTGAACTCTTCCATTATGGTGATTCCACCACCTCCCTGGCAGCCTGTTCCAATGCCTGATAACCATTTTGGGAAAGAAATTTTTCTTGATAACCAACCAACCCTGGTGCAACCTGAGGCCATTTCCTCTAGTCTTCTCCCTTGTTAATCGGGAGAAGAGACCAAGACCCACCTCATTACCACCTCCTTTAATTCTTACTGTTACCATTCTCAGGCATTACACGACTGCTTGCACATGATGCAAACCCGGTTGGGAGTCACTGTTTTCAGCCTGACGCTACAGTAGAGGACGTTAACTTCTTTCCAGTCGCTTCACACTAGCACTATTATACCGCTGAGAGACAAGGCCACGAGTAAGGCAGCAAGTGAGCCAAGGCTTTATAGGTCAGCGTGGCAAAATAAGGAAAGATAAAATAAATATAGGCCGCAGCGCAGGCGGAAGTCGCGAGACTCCAGCTTGTCGCCAGACGTGACTCGAAGGAAGCCTCTGCCTTGAAGGAGAGCAACCCACACCTCCTCTCATCGTCCTCGCCACTACCCCTCAGCGGGCCGCCCCAGCCCGGTCCGACCACCTCCCTCCGCGGAAGCTTCACCTCCCCGAGCCAGGACACGCACCCGCAGCCCGTGGTGTAGGAGACTCCACCTCCCGGCTGCCGGCTCCGCACAGACTTAACCACACGCCGGAAGGTGCCGCGGAGCACCAGGCAGGAACGTCGGGGCTTGCCCCTTCCGGCGAGGAGGAGCCCCGCCCCGCGCCGCTCCCGCCCTCTGCAGCCGCGGAGGCCCTGCAGCGCTCCCGCCCCACCCGTGACGGGAGGCCTGCCCCACCACCACCTCCGGCCTGAGGCATGCGGGAGCGTCCACCACGGTCTGGAACGAGGGGGCGTCTCCTGAGCGCGCCTGGAAACCGCCCCTGCTTCGGACCGGGCCGTCCCGATGCCGCTCCTGGAACATATGTAACGTGGTCAGGTCTGCGACCGATAGACAAGACTAGCGTTTATCGAGTGGGAGCCCACGTCTGAGGGCTAAGGAAAAGAATGGACAGGGAAGCGGCAGAACTCCACGGAGGGGCTGTGGTTTTCGTGTTGAGTTTTCCCCCCCTTTAGGAACAAACATACAATTAGATACGATGAAAGATAAAAACTAACACATTTATTAAATGGCTTTACAAACAACCAATATAATAATTCCATGTTTACAAAATAGTAATCAGGCTTGGTAAAGTGCTGCAAAATATATTAAATAAAAGACATTTTGTAATTTTCCAGTTTCTGGTTACTGTGATAGGTGCTGTTTACAGACTGTGTACACTGCTCGTGTGCCGAGAACAGACATGGAGACTACAGGGAATTTGTCGAGAAGGCTTAAACAGTCTCAAAGTGCAAAACAGACAAAAAACAAGGAAAACAAGTATTTCTTCAGATCTTATTACTCTACATTAAAATTATTTTCCCTCCTCTGCATAGAATATTTTTGCCATGAACTGAAGAACAGTTATGTAGATGTGTAGTACACACATGACGACAAGCCCTGTGTGCTTTAAACAGATGCTTATACACTGGATTTGACACAGGTAAGGCCACTGATCAAATGGTGATGACTCTGTCACTCAGGTGTACTAACACCAGGGGATATTTTCCAAGTGCAAAAGACTGAACTGCATCCCACAGACTGTCCCAACGCATAGCTTCCTTCTGGCAGGGATGCATGAAGAAGCCACTGCAAGGCGAGGGAGAGTGAGCACTTCAACCATGCTACTGCAAAAATACTTCCTCAATGTACTACCAGGTTAGAGCACACCAGCTAATGCAAGCAGTACTGATCCCACGGCAAGATGATGCCCTGAGTTACCCTGTAGCACATGATCACACATCCACACTGACCTATGCCTTCTCTGCTGCCTGTACTGCCTTTTGACTGGAAATTGCAAGCAAGCGGGTGTTCCATAGGGCAAATGCTTGTTTCAAAGCCACATGATACCTCATACTTGCCTGCCTTTCTTCCTGCTCGTATACTCAGATTTGGAAGATGGGAAGGTGACGATAGTGCTTGGTAGGAAAGATGTTGTGGACCATTGTGACAGCAATTTTTAAGTAACTGCTCCTTTGTGGCTGCTGCTAGAATACAGCAAAATGAAGGTTTCTCAAGGGACTTCCAGCTAAAGGCAGTGTGGAAGGGATCTCACAGAGAACAGTAACATTTTCTTCATGTCTTGCTGTCAAACTGCTGGCAGTGGAATGTATCGTGTCCAAGCAAAGTGTTTCTTATATGCAGTTGTTTGTGAGGGAAGAGGCAATTTCCTGCAAAAAATTAAGCATCTTTCTACTACCCGAGAAAGAAGATTAAATATTACAGAATTACCTCCTTCCTATAGGGGCTTGAAAGTAATTGATGACCACAGAACAGAAAAATAAACTTCTAAAGACACTCAAATAAGCAGTTATGTCTCTAATCTTTAATGATTTGCTTTTCAAGTTTTGCTTTGTTTTCCTTTTTGGAAAAAACTAAAATAAATTGAGACTTATATTGGAGAACTCATATTGGAGAACAATTGATCTATTTGTCTATCTTGAAACCAGAAAATGGATCATTTACAAAAAGTCTAAGAAACTCCTCCAACTGCTTTTCCTTCTTCATCTAATCTATTATTCTAGAAGAGTGCCCCTGCATTCCATACTTTTATAACCACAAGTATTCTTTTTATAAAACAACAATAAAGTGCACACTGTTATAATGCCACCATTGACAGCCAGCTAGTCCGTCCCATCCATTCGCTCCAGAAAAGCCTGTGAAGGACTGCTTCCTCCTTCCCTCTGATTTCTCCCTGTTCTGTAGCCTGTTTCCCCTCCTGGCACCAATACTCTTGTACAAGGAAGCACATGTTTGTTTGGGTATCCTACAAAGTTTCATCAGCAACTTAGAAGTTGTACTCCTCTAACTGTATAGATTGTCCTAAACATGCAGCAAGGAGACAAGGTTTTAAAATCATCTGAAATTTAAATGGCCTTTAAACTTAATCATTTCCCAGCAAAAGCTTATTTTAGTTTAGTTTGTTTCAAATGGGAAGGACAAGGTGGGGAAACTAAAAAGGAAACTTAGCAACCAGTGCTGTGGAAGTGATGTGGCTCATGATTTTTTTAATTATTTCCAGAAACTCACTTTTCATGTAAAATGATGTAATTTCAAAAGTTGCATCTTGTGGGATCTACATCCAGCATCCACTTACTTCATAATGGATTTGATAATGAAGGCACAGACTCACTTTTTTTACTGGTAAAGGACAGCAAACACGGTCAATATGCATTACTGACACAAAAGCACAAGCAATGATAAAGCTAGTGTTAAAAATTCTCATCATCTCTCCTTTTGCTACACTCTTTTTGGCTATTTTTTTCACCTCAAAAGGAAAAAAAAATGGAGTTAAACACAGGTTTACCTACACATATATATGTTAGTGTAAGATTTTTAAAATCTTTTGCTGTACTTTCTGAGGGTCCCTGATGACCATATTCACCTCTTCAAATGCCAGCAAATGGAAAATCACTTAAGCAGTAGTGGCAGCTGACATGGTCCCTCAATTTTGCTAATGGCTTACATCACATTAAAAAAACTAGCTTTACTTTTTCCTATTTCCTGGATTACTACTGCTTGGTATCACAATTCAATTTTTTCACAGGTGAACAAAAAACCTTAGAAAACATCCAATAAGTAACCTCCTTAAGTTTCATGTCACTCAGCATGTGTGGAGTTTAAACTGACAAATAACTTAAATAAGTTCTTTTTTGTTTGTTTTAAATGACACGCTACGGTGAAGATTCTGAGTGTCTTTCGCAGCAAATGACCTTACCAAATACTTTTAAGGACCCAAAAACACACAGAATCTTGAATAAAGGAAGTGGCACCTAAAAAAAGCCTTTTTTTTTTTTATCTCTAACCTCTATTCTGAAGAATAAGTAGCTTCACCTGCTCCCAAAAAGGTCATTCAGTTTACATGACATCAACTCTTAAATATAAAAACGTGTCGGCTGACTTTACATGGGCAATACTGCCAAGGACCAGGCTCTACCAAGGAATACAGCAGGTGCTCAGTCAAATAGCATGCCACTTTACAACTCTACAAGTCTAAAACAGCAAAAAACTTGGAAATGCATCACCATATCCAAAATAATCCAAAGGTTTAAGTATGAAATCAAGTTCTCAGGTAGTGTTGTCCACACATGTGAACTAGAGTTGTGATGGTTAATGTGTTTCATTTATAGTTGATCCACTGTACATAATGCTGACTGCAGGGATTCGTTCTTTGGGGTATGATTTAAGGAGGCAAGATTTAGTTAATCTCACTGCTGTTCTCTGATAACTTACCCTCACTGTGTGAATCATTAATTGTATTACATGGCTGGCAACCAACAGTAAATAAGCCACCAATGCTAGAAATTTGGCTCCGGACCCAAAATACATGGTTGGCAAAAAGATAAAAAAGCCCTCTCCCCCAACTCTTTTGAACAACTGAACTCCAACACTCATCTGCAACCAAACAGTGGATAGATAATTCATTTCCATGCTATTACATTGAGGTATAACTACCAGAAACATTAAACTATCAGTATCAGCTGATATTTATCCAGTTAATTCACTCTGCATAAGGGAAATTATTACAACACATCTAAAGGGATAGTTAAAGCTTGCAGCTCAGAATTTCCTTTTTTTTTTTTTTAATTTTTTGTGTGTGTGTGTGGTTTGTTTAATTTCTTCTATGTTACCAGCTGCAATTTCCAGGTTAATGACTTCCAAGCAGATTTGAAAGGAAGCCTGAAGATTTTTTCTTTTCATGGGATTCTGCTTCCTGGCCTTGTGAAAGTCCCAATTCTTTCTCAATCTGCTCAAGCTCGGACTGGTCAAGCAGTTCAAAATCATCAGCTTCCTCTGTGTCTGTCTCCTCACTCAAACTGGGCACTGCACGTGAGGGAGCTTGCTGTGCAGACTGCAACTGGTCTTTGATGGCAGCAGACACCGCAGCTGTGATGACACCTCCAGCAATTCCGCTCATTAAATTCAAGGTTTGGTCGCTGGTCAAAGGCAAGGAAAGCCCTGCAGTGGATGGTCTCTCTTTGCTGTGTCTGGAAGCATGATCCACCTTGAGCTTGGTTTGTTCTTTATTTCGTTCTTGCTGGAGGGGCAAACCAATGCTTGAATCATCATCATCATTTGTTCCAGCACCATTTTCTAAGGAAGGGAATTCTGAAAGATCTCTAGCAAAAGCTTCTTCATGATCACTGGGTCGATCAAAATCTATTACAGGGGTAGCAGAAGGGAACAGTGTTAGCAAACAAGAAAAGCTTCACAAAAAAGCAGCCCAATGCAACAATGCAGTTAGTAAGTGTTTCTTCAAATACATTTATTAATCTATAGTCTAGTAACTAGTCTTCTGCAATCTGAATGTGGAGGAGCTTTGTGTGGCATCTAAAATAAAATGGTTTTGAGGTCATAAATCTAGTAGCACAACTCACCTGGAATTAACTTAGAAAGCTATTTGAGGAAAGTATTTTTTAAAAAAATATCTAGCTGCATATGAAACAACCCATGTGCAAATCTTTAGCACAGCTGGTCCTAAATATACCAACCACAAAGTTCTGAAATTTATTATGTGACAAGGTCTCAACTCTTTTCTTCACAACAGATACAAATCACAAGTATGCAAGCAGGTCCAAATGTATTACAAGCTTTTAATACACTTAGAGAATTCAAAAAAAGAGTGTCTCTATGTTTAAAGATATAAAACCAATGTAAAGACTTAATTTATATTTTTTTCCTCTCTTGGCCAATGCTTGTGTTAAATGGGAAACAGAAAACAGATGACCAGGATTGCTTCATGTTTTCAAGAGGATAAAAAGCAGAATGTAAACAAAATATTACATTTTAATGGTTGCATTAATGGCATGATATTTGTTATTAGAAATGTGTAGAACAGACTGTACAGTACACAGCCTGTGAAGGGGCCTAAATAAGCATTAGGGAATACTTTGATCTAGTATTTGAATAGGAAGGTAAAAAAATAATCAGTCTGAACTTACTTTCTATGAAAACAAACAATAGGAGAATTCATAAGAGCTAAGGAAATGAATTCTAAAAATATCTCATACACAATTTTCTCCATTTTCTTTAACAAAAACAGGCTGGGAAGGTGAGGTGGAAGGGTTGTGCTCTATGCAGAGTGGCAGATCAAATACAGAGAGCTTTGACAGGAGATGAGCCAGTCCTCAGGTGCATCCCACCTGGTCTTGCATGTGTATGTCCCATTTGCTGAAGAGATGCTGTTTATTTTTCACTTAGCAAGGCCTTCAATGCAGTTTTCCACATTATCCTTACAGACAAACTGGTAAGTGAGCTGGGTAACTCATCTGTAAGGTGTGTGACTGCCAGGGTCAAAGGGCTGTGATCAGTGATACAAGGTCCAAATGGAGCCCAGTTATTAGTGGTGTCTCTTGAAGGTGCTGAAACCAACATTGTTCAATGTTTTTATTAATGATTTGAATGACAGGACGGAGTGCACTCTTAGAAGGCAGTAAGGAACTTCTGTGGGGCAGGTGTATTATGCATTCTGCAGGGACCTCAAAAGGCTGGAGAAAAGAACAGTCTGAAAAGGAACATAATGAAATTCAACAAAAGCAAATGTGAAATCTGGGATCAATCTGGGATGGAATGATCTGCACAGCAGTACAGGCTGTGGGCAATGAGATGGAAAGCAGCTTTCAAGAAAAGACCTGTGGACAGTAAACCAGTGGTATGCCCTTGCAGCAAGGAAGGCTAACTACATATTGAGCTATCATAGCAAAAACAAGTCAGAAAGTCAATGGAAGGGATTTCCTCCCTCTATTCAAACCTGAGAGCACACATTAACAGTACTTTGCCCGGTTTTGACCTCTCCAGCATAAGACAGACAATGAAAGACTTGAATGAGTCCCCTGGAGGACTAGCATGATTAGTAGAGGGCTGGAGAATAGGACAGATGAGGAGACATTGAGAGAATGGGCTTTGCTTGGCCTTAAGAGAAGATGGCAAAGGAGGGATCACATAGCTGTCTTTAACTACCTAATGGGAAGGTATAGAGATGACAGGGCCTGACTCTTCTTAAAGGTGCACAGTGGAAGGATGAGAGTAAATTGAGACAAGCTGGAACATGGGAAGTTTTGACTTGCTACCAAGAAAGAAAAAATTTTCACCATGAGGGTGAGCAGATACTGTAAAAGACTGTCCAGAGAGATTTCTGAACCCCTACCATACTGCAGATGCTCGAAATTAAAATGCTCACAACCTTGAGCAACTTTGATAAAGTTGAACCTGCTTTGAATAAGAGGTTTGGTGAGATGAACAATAATGGCTCATTCCAACTTAACAATTCTGTGATCATACAATACTGTCTATTCACAACTTGAAATACTAAATAAAGAAATTATGAATGTGGTCTGTATAATGTTTAGTAACGTCATCCTATTTGCCATTTACAGTGAACTTTTTCTAGAAAAGGAGAAACTCAAGATGAGCAGAGCAGTAATGTTACACCAAACTACTCTTGTCCTTAATTGTTATTCAGGCAAAGTGGTAAATGAAAGCTTAGTCTGTAAAAAGTAAGAACTTAAAAGATACTGCGAAGAACAAGGCAAGTGCTTGAGAATCTCCTCCTAGTCTTCCATCTTCATATGTAATTTAGACTAATTGCTGGCTGTCTTCATTAGCATTCTAGTAACAAAACCTAGCAATACTTTCTTTAATCATCTGTTTAGCAGTTAAAAATATTCACTTTTTCTTCCTCAGCTTACTCACAAAGCACTGGTACTAACTTAAAAAATGTACCTGCTTAAAAGGTTGGGGCTGAAGAGTGTGGTTTTTACTCACCATTACTTATTTATTTAGATGCTTACTGATGTACTTCATTATTTTTAAGTTGAGGAGAGTTCTTAGGCAATAGGTATCCAAAACTATATAAACCATTGGAATTAATTTTAAATTCATGGTAGAAAGTGGGAAAAAAGAACCAATAACAACAATAAGAAAACCCCAAACTCTTCAATCCTCAAATTCTCTAATCATTTTCAGGTTACTTACATGACTGCAATTCATTGATGAAACAGATGAAGCCATTACATACCATCAGATGTGTCTGTCTGTGGAGAATACCCCTCGGATAAGTTAAAGGTCCCGTTATCTGTCCAAGATACTTCCGATACGTCTGTGTCAGACACTGACAGCTCTTTGGCAACAACTGCAGGACTAACCTACATAAAAGAGTCCCAGACATGGTATTGTTAGACTAAAAAAACCCCAATCACACTACTGGAAGCAAATGCTGAGATACTGAAAAAGAAGCCTCTTGCATCTCATAGCAATATAAACTACCTCCTATTTAAGTTTTAATTGTAGAAACACGAAAATAATAGGAATATACAATACTTAGAAGGGAAGCATCCCTCTCTGTAATAACTGAAAGTTGTATTTTACTAAAGAAGCATAGAAAATTCCAGTTATTTATTCTGATAGCAATACACCACTGCAATGAAACCAGAAGGAGCCTGCAGATGCAACATACACATAAATGTAAATAAATCCATAAACTTGGATCAAAAAACCCAGCCCATTATCTACAGGACAGTAAAAAACTAGCTAAATAAAAAAATCATTATCTTTTAAGAATTTATTCAACAATATTCAATTATGTCAGCTACAAATTTTTATCCCATAGGATAGAAATCTATTTTTTTCCAGAATACAAAAACACCTTCAAAGCAATCCTTGTCAAAATCAGGCTCTATACACTACTGATCACATACTGCATAAGAATTCCTACAATTCTGATTTTTTTAATATCAATTGATGTACTCATTATAATGAAAAATTATTTGCCATAGAGTTATTTAGAGTATTCAGAAAGAAGGCAGATTAGAGTGTTCTCATACATATCTAGAAATATATTTATAGGTAATATACTGATTCACACCATCATTTAAAATGATCGGACAAGTGATAACAAATATCTGACAAATTATATAGGTTTTCTACAAACTTTTCCCTTTTATATTTTAATTTGATAAAAATTAACTGCAATTTCACTGTTGCAAACAAAAATAGCTGCCTTTGCTATTAAATTATAGTTAAATCATTCAACAGCTAATACAAAATAAAAACATCCTTAGTTTAGTAGGCCAAAGATATCATTACCTTGAAGGCCAGAAGTCATAAATACAGTAAGTTAATTAGTATAAGCCTAAAGATAGAGACTATGAATCACTTTTAAAGCATACTACTTAGTTCAGGAGTACAGCCTCCTAGGCAGGTTAAAGTCTTCCACAGAAGAACAGAGACAGTAATCTAGATACTCTCCATTATCTATATAGATTTTAAAAGTAAGATTAGGCTAACTGAAAAAAAGTCACCTTAGGACACAGAGCTGATATGTCTAATTCACTGTCATCTTCTGTGGGTTTTGTTTTTGCTGTTTCTGAAAGAAAAAAAATAATTATCCTACTCATGACAATGGACTTCCAGGTTCAGTGTGTGTTTTCTGTCACACAGCTTGCACAGGACAGTAAACTTTCACCTGTTGACAAAGGGCATAATTTATGTAAGATGCCACTAAGATGAGGGAAACAAGGCTGATTGAGAGGGTAGATATTTTTCAAAATACACTGTGCAGCAGCCAAAGCAGGACAGATAATGTTGCTCTGAAATATACTCCAACAGATGTATTAATCTCTATTGTACTTTGGAAGTCTCTTGCTCACCATGATGTTATCTGCCATGGCAATATAATATACATCTATCTTTTAAACTACACTGCTGCGAAAAGGCACAGTTACAACAGCAACATAGTTATCCAAGCATGTTAACTTTCACATGAGAACATGCAATTTTCTGGATAACTGCATGCAATCTTCATTCACAAACTCTTTCTTTTCTGCACCCAGCTACCCTATGTTCACATTTATATGCAAATACACATTCAGAGTACCCTCTGAAATCTGGTAGAATGTTGTTCCTTATAGATGAAGAGAGACACAAATTTTGTCCCCTCTCTCCGTCTGAGAATAGTCTTATGAATATTTTAAACCAACATAAGCTGGAAAATATAGCCATATCATTCTTGGTTGCTTATTTTTGCAACTTGCTATTTCCTCTCTTATGCCATAACAAGGGTTTGTGAACCCATGTGGTGAACCCAAGTGGCAAAGCAAAGTACAAAACTTGTCTGGGTTAAATTAAACTGGAGGGTGAGAGGCAAGAAAGAACAAATCTAACCTCAACCATTTTCCCAATGCTGGCTTAGGAAATTTATGAAACAACAGACTGATCTCTCTCTGACAGTTTTCCTTAGGAGTAGAACAAGGTAGAATATATCAGAGAAAAATCTCAGTGCATTATTCCTTATTTCCTCCTACATTATACTGCAAGACTATAACTACTGCATTATATGTAAGAGAAGGGGGAAAGGCAGATGGTTCCTCTCATCGTGTCTCAGAATAGCACATTATAAGATGAAGGGTTACAAGAAATGTATGTGTTAAAGCAGACATGTAATCTACTGAAGTAACACTAACTCAAAAGGGTAGGCTATCTGCAAGTAATGTGACTCCACTACAAATGTTAATTACCAAATTCAATTACAAAACTTAATTACCAAAACTGTAGTGCACACAAAAAGCAAACTAAATATAGCATCATTCATGTAAATATTTTTCTTTAAGTAGTTTTATTGTTTAAAATCTAGAAGTTTCCAATGTTATAAAGATTTCAGGTGAGATGAGCGTTTTAAACTGACTTCTCCCCTTTCTAACTAAAACCTTGATTAATTTGTAGCTACTATCCTACTGCAAATCTTAAATGCTTATCGAGTATTTGGGGAAGAAAACAGACTTGTTGCTGCTGGGAGTGAAAACAAGGTGGATTTAGATACTGGAATAGGGTTCAGTCTCTTACTGAAAATTTTGTTATGTACTTACTTTGTGTTCTTGAGTGAATCTCTTGCCTGGATAAATTTGCCTTATCTAACCAGAGATAAGCACTGCATACTTAACAGTGAGCACCTTTTCCCCTGAAAACCCACAGCAGCATATCTAATAAAATATGAAGAAAACCATCAGTCTTGCCTCATTTCTTCCATTTTTTTTTACCATACCCAGATGTTTGACCTACATTGTCACTCCTCACAAAGAAAGAAAAACCTTTACAATTGGCTTCACAGCACAAATCAAACTGTCTGCATGGTGAATAAAATTTTCTCTGCATACAGAAACAAATCACTTGGGACTGTACTTAATTACTTACCTGATCTCTCTTTTTTCTTCTGGATGATATATTCCACTACTCCAAAATCTAGTTTCATCACAACAGTTTTAATTTTGCTGCACACTTTCTGTCCAAATTCATTGCACTTAAGGAAGGGACATAAAAAGGCACACAATACTGTGATAAAAATGAAGACAGAGAGAAAAACTATATTTAAATATTGCTTTATAAGAAGTTACTCAATACAGCTTAAACAGTACATTTGCCTAAGATACCTACTAATTTTACAAAATACAATTAGTTTTACAAAAAATGCCCATGTCAGACAACCTGTTCAAGTCAATCCAGTTTCTAGGAGTCACTCCTACTTGTCACAGAAAATACTTCTGTATTCATATCAATTGATACATTTTTTACTTCCAGTAAGGCACCATTTATGATCACTGTAACATTTTTATTCTTCATTTAGCCTGATTTTCACAGAAAATCAAAAATAACCAAAGTAACACTTTTCTTTCCTAGTAAACAGAATATTTTTGCCCCTTTGTGTTGGCACAGGAGTTACACCCAGCTATCTGTGCTGGACTCATTTTCCTCCCAGTCTTCACCAAAGCATAGATTCTGCAGGATGTACTGCCTGGGGGGAGGAATGAGACAAAAATCCTCAATCTCACCAGCAGATGGAAGGACACTGAGGCCTGCCAGGGAATTTCGCCTAGATGGGGGCATGAACTTGCTGGAGTGGGTCCAGAGGAGGGCCACAAAATGTTCTGAGGGCTGGAACATCTCTGCTATGAGGAAGGCTGACAGAATTGGGGTGTTCAGCCTAGAGAAAAGAAGGCTCCAGGGAGACCTTCTTGTGGCCTTTCAGTACTTAAAGGGTCCTACAGAAAACATGAGGACAGTCTTATAGCAAGGCCTGTTGTGACAGGACAAGGGGTTATTGTTTTGAACTAAAGGAGGTCAGACTTAGACTAGGCACAAGTAATACATTTTTTAGGGTGTAGGTGGTGAAAAAACTGGACCAGGTTTTCCAGAGAGGTGGTAGGCGCCCCACCCCTTGAAACATTCCGGGTCAGGTTGGACAGGGCTCTGAGCAACCTGATCTAGTTGCAGATGTCTCTGCTCACTGCAGGGGGTAGGACTTGATGATCTTTGAGGGTCCCTTCCAGCCCAAACCATTCTATGATTCTACAATTTATGATCACTGTAACATTTGTCATCTTGATTTAGGCTGATTTTGCTGTCTCTACCTGAGAAACATGACTACGCAATGTTGTGCCAGAATCAACATGAAAAAACTTGTAAGCTGACTTCCATTTGACAAAATGTACTTGTCAGAACCTACATATGTATGTATATATGTGCATTTATAGCATAGAATTATAGAATAGTTTGGGTTGGAAGAGACCTTTAAAGGTCATCTAGCTCAACTCCTCTGCAGTGAGTAGGGACATTCAACTAGATCAGGTTGATCAGAGACCTATCCAACCTGACCTTGAATGTTTCCAGGGATGAGGCATCTACCACCTCTCTAGGCAACCTGTTGCAGTGTTTTATTACTCTAACTGCAAAAAATGTCTTCCTTCTATCTAGTCTAAATCTACCCTCTTTTAGTTTAAAACTGTTATCCCTTGTCCTCTTGCAACAGGCCCTGCTAAAAAGATTGTCCCCATCTTTCTTATAGGCTGCCTTTAACTACTGAAAAGCCACAAGAAGGTCTCCCTGGAGCTCTCTCTGCTCCAGGCTAAACAACCCTAACTCCCTCAGCCTGTCTTCACAGCAGAGGTGTTCTAGCTCTCCGATCTTTTCTGTGGCCCCCCTCTGGACCCACTCCAACAGGTCCATTGTCATTTCTGTGCCGAGGACTCCAGAGCTGGATACAGTACTCCAGGTGAGCTCTCACCAGAGCAGAGGGGCAGAATCACCTCCCTCAACCTGCTGGCCACACTTCATTTGATGCAGCCCAGGATGTGAGTGCCTTCTGTGCTGCAAGTGCATATTGTGACCTCATGACCAGATTTTCATCCACCAAGTCCTTCTCTGTGGGGCTGCTCCTAATGCCATCATTCCCTAGCCTCTGTTGATACCGGGGGGTTGCCACGACCCAGTTGCTGGACCTTGCATTTGGCCTTGTTCAACCTCATGAAGCTCACATGCGCCAACTTCTCCACTTGGCCAACTTGGCCAGGTCCCTCTAGATAGTATCACATCCCTTAGGTGTGTTAACTGCACCACTCAGCTTAATGTCATCTGCAACCTTGCACATTTGCATAAATATGAGTTAATAAATAAATAAATACTCCATATACAGAGACCAAATAATGAATAAAAACCACATGTAAGTCATGATGGAAAAATAGACTATACTTACACAGGACATAGGAGAGGACAACTCCAGGAATGTAACTTCCCAAGACAGTGAAAAATGTACATACACTGCAGACTAGCAGGCAAAACTGGCAAAAAAACCCATTAAAATTGGCCATTAACACTTTCACTGTTTAAGTATTGAGATCACTTTGCAAAACAAAAATGTTGCATGCTAAATGAAGTTTTTAAAACTAAAATTAGGGAACACTTTAACACTCCTGGTGCAAGTAAGCATCAAACAATCCATTTGGGCAAATGAGGATGTACCCTCTTTTCTATTACAAAAATAAGCTGAGTTTGTTCATTTACTATAAAAGCTTAACAAGCTCACGGTTATTGCTGGAATAACTAGAAATTACTTCACCTTCTTCACACAATTAAAGGCTAAACAGTTGATACATAGGAAAAAACCAAAATCAGTAACTGCAATATTACAATGCATTCTTGCTGCATGCTTACAAAAGCAAAACATTCTTCCTGTAAGTACAGTTCTCTCCTTTGTTGTGTTCCTTTGTGACACTGTTTTCCCTCATATGCTGCCAAGCATTCTGGACACGCTTCTGTGTGACCTGGTCTAAGGAATCCTGCTGTGGCAGGGGGCTTGGACTAGATGATCTTTCGAGGTCCCTTCCAACTCCTAATATTCTGTGATTCTCTTGATGTATGTTGGCTGCTCTAGCATCCTCATAACAACAAGACTGAGCTGAAATTTCAACATAAAACCTGAGATTTGGTTTCTGCTGTGACTGAGACAAACAGTGCATCTTTCACTACTGCACAATGTCGAGTACAAAACTGGTCTGTTGAAAGCTTACAGAAAGAATTGATTTGCTTTTGGAGTTGAATTGCAATAAAATGGTTAATTCAAAGAAATTTTGCACATAGCATCAGTTCCTAATTGGCTTGTAATTATAGCAGTAAAATAATGACATGGCTTAGAGACAGAGGGCAGGAAAAATAATGAAAAATACTGTCAAAATTAGCTTTTCTAAATCAGTCCTAGATATCTTAACATAGTTACTGTCTCATGTTAACATATGACAGAATTATGGGATGGTGCATACTGATACTGCATTTCCTTACCTCAATATACACCTACTTCTTTTAAAAATACCTTACTATCCTTAGCATATAACTTCATTTTGTATAATTTATTCATCTTTGAAATTCATTTCATCCTGTTGCTCATCTGCATTTTCAGTCTAAACTCCTAGTATCTATGTGGTACTACATACTTCCTATTTGCTGATTTTGAACAGCCTGTTTTCAGTAAAGATTTTGTGGCAAAGTTAATTGAGATCAAAAGAGGAGACAAAAGCTAATCTCCTTTTAAATTGTGTTCAGCAACACAAATATAAAAATGAAATATACTATTGGCAGGATATATTTCTACATTATTTATATTTTTTCTTTGAAGCTGCTTCACTTTTGGCTAGTTCTACATCATTATATTCTTCCTACTTGGAAGGAAGAAACCTTACTCTTGCTTGCCTCTTCATGAACTGGATTCTCCAGCTCAGCCCTTGCAGCAAAAAAGCCAAAAGCATCAACTATATCTGCATAGAAGAAAAATGATCACAATAAAATATGAGCAATTCCTTCTATCCTGTAATACTTGTGCAGCTATACCTGAAAACTACAGCTATCTGGGGAAAGAAAAACAAAACCAAAACCAAAAAGTATGTTTAGGAACTGTAAACACTTCCTGCTTTTTCAAGTTTTTATTAAATTGTGATGTTTTAAATTTCCTTTCCATAGAACGATTGGTGAGCTTCCAGCAACTGTAAGGGAAGGGACTATATTGCTATAAACTTTACTGAGAGCAGCTTTGCTCACTGATGACCCTCCAGTGTTCTCCACAGCAAGAAAACTCAGTTAGCAGAAACTCATAACCGAATGTATCATAATGTGTGCCTTATTTTTCTTTTTTTTACTTACTTGGGTTTTTTTTAAATCTACCTCACCTTTTTATTAAACAATATCAAAGTGTTAATCTTAGTTGGGAGTGCTTACCTTTCCAGGATTTTGTTCCTTGAAGTGGGACATTTCTTGAAGAAATACAAATAAATTCATCAGTGTTTCTGAAATGCACTGATTTATTCTGGGTCTGTAGTCTTGCCTGGAACTGATGACTTTCCAGCTGAGTAAAACAAACAAAAATACCCAACAACTTTGGTTATCGCTCATATGAAAGCTGAATCTGGCTGAAAACATCATGCTGTAAAGCTATAGCCTCCAGCAATCCAAAGGCTGCTGAGAAGCTACAAAAATTTGTGCTTCTTTCCACATATTTTATATTGGGCTAATTTGGTATTTCTTAATCAAAAAAATCTGCTCAGTAGTGGCAGTTCTTAGTTCATACAAGCAACTATGGAAGAAATTACTGTTTATTCATTTTGGCCATAGGAAAACAGTAAGTTCAAGACACAGCTGTCATCTAAATTAAGCAATTGAGGCCCAAACTTGTTTCTTAATATTATTTTTCTTTAAAAAATATACAGACTCTCAGATCAAACTGCCAACTTGAATTTCCACATAATTGTTCTGCAATTTAGCTACAAAAACACCACAAGGCCCTGTTAACAGTTCTTGTTACTCAGAATGCAAATGCAGGAGCTCTGTAATGTATTTGGTAGTTCCTTGGGACAACGTAAAATTTAGTAAGCATCAGTAAGTGACTGAGGATGTTTTTGCTGTTTTAACTTTACCCTGCATGAACCTGGTGTTCAAAAGTAACATTTACACATTTGCTTTAACATTAGGAAGAACAAGATTTGTAGTACAGTTTTTTTCCAGTGAACATAAGATTAATGATCATCACTTGTAAAAGTACTTGCAGTAACTTCCATGTTACTATCTGTCCAACAACAGATTGCTTAGTAACTTTTATTGGCATGTATTGTAAAAATTAAAAGCCATCATGAGCATCATGACTTTTCTCAGCTGAAAGCTGGTTATTAGGTTGCTTTTGTCCACTTTCTCTACAGAGAACACACACACACAACCAACCTTTGCTGTACTGTATTTTTCAAGCTATGATTTAATGGTCATTCCTGCTAGTAAGGCACCATTGTGTTTTAGGATATGAACTTGCTAATGTCTCTCATTTCCTGACATAAGGAAAGCCACATAGATTTAAATTTTTTTAAACCTATATTTGTATTTCTGTGAGCTGTGATGTCCATAGGCTATCAAGCCTCCTGGCTCAAGTGTTACTTTGGAGTTTCATTTCTGCAAGTGACCGACATAATGGTGCACACTTAAAATTAGAGTACGGCTTTTAAATTGCTTAACACCTAATAGGCGTGGATCACTATGCAGCAAATTCAGTTCTAGCAAAATAGCTTATCTTTACTAATAAGCATTTTGCAAATCCCTTAGCTCACAAACCTGCAAGAATCCCCAAACTAAAGGTTTGATTGTTGGGGCTTTTTTAAGTACTTAAAAATATTTCTCCTCCCTCATGTCATTTTTACTTTCTCAGTCTACGAAGCATAAGTAAACAGTAATGTTTTTATATGGGCATGAGTTCACACCCCACTTGCACCAATAACTTCAATGCAGATCTTTCTAGCAAGAGCCACTTACAGAACCCAAAGAGAGAATGGGTGATTGGGTAGTGAGGTGGATTACGAAGTGGTTGAAGGACAGAAGTCAGGGAGTTGTGGTCAATGGGATGGAGTCTAGTTGGAGGCCTGTGTCTAGTGGAGTCCCTCAGGGGTCAGTACTGGGACCAGTACTTTTCAATCTATTCATTAACGACCTGGATGAGGGAACAGAGTGTGCTCTCAGCAAGTTTGTTGATGACACTAAATTGGGTGGAGTGGCTGACACACCAGAGGGTTGTGCTGCCATTCAGCGTGACTTAGACCGGCAGGAGAGTTGGGCAGGGAGAAATGGAATGAAATTCAATAAGGCCAAGTGTCGAGTCTTGCACCTCAGAAAGACCAACCCCATGTATGAGTACAGGTTGGGGACTGAGCTGTTGGAGAGCAGTGAAGGGGAAAGAGACCTGAGGGTCCTGGTGGATGGAAGGATGACCATGAGCCAGCAGTATGCTCTTGTGGCCAGAAGGGCCAATGGGATTCTGGGGTGGATTAGAAGGGGTATGGTCAGTAGGTCAGGAGATGTTCTTCTGCCCCTCTACTCTGCTCTGGTGAGGCCGCATCTGGAATATTGTGTCCAGTTCGGGGCTCCTCAGTTTAAGAAGGATAGGGAGCAGCATGAAAGAGTCCAGCACAGAGCCACAAAGATGATGAAGGGGCTGGAACATCTTCCTTCTGAGGAAAGGCTGAGGGAGCTGGGTCTCTTTAGCTTGGAGAAGAGGAGACTAAGGGGTGACCTCATTTATGCTTTTAAATATGTGAAGAGTGTGTGTCAGGAGGATGGGGTCAGGCTCTTCTTGGTGATGCCTAGTGACAAGACAAGGGGCAATGGCTGTAAGCTGAAGCATAGGAAGTTCCATGTGAACACAAGAAAAGAATTCTTTCCCAGTGAGAGTGCCAGAGCACTGGAACAGACTGCCCAGAGGAGCTGTGGAGTCTCCTTCTGTGGAGGTATTCAAAACCTGTCTGGATGCACTTCTGTGTGACCTGGTCTAGGGAATCCTGCTGTGGCAGGGGGCTTGGACTAGATGATCGTTCGAGGTCCCTTCCAACTCCTAATGTTCTGTGATTCTGTGAAGGAAAAATGGATATGAACAATGGAAATTGTTTGTTTGAAATTTACAGGTATAATTGCACTGGACCACAAGAGATTTAACTGTTTTTTACTAAATAGATAAGCTTCAGACTTGCTTTTCTTTGTAGGGCTGGGGCTGTATGCTGATACTGCATTGAAAGAAAAGTGATCACTCATATGGCAGCATGCAAGATACACTAACATAGCACTGAAAGGACAGTAATTAAAAGGGTCAAGGGCCTTAATTAGGCAGAAGCTTTGATCAATGAATCATGGTAGCAGGCAAAGTAATACTGTTCATATGGTTTATTACTTTGTAACATCAAACAAAAAGAAAAGTTTGGGTGTACATTATTACCTCCTATTTCTGGTCACAGGTTAATAAAAAAACTTGTCAACTTATAAGTATCTAGAAATTAAGATGTCTACTCCACTTTAATTTCTGACTAAAAAAAAATAAACAAAAATCTTCATTTATAAATTTTCAGTTGTATAAACCAAAAAATAGGTCACTTTTGTTTTGCTAAGTATGCAAAGAGAAAAGGAGAAGGTGAACCCCAAATTTCAAATCCAATGTCTCAGCAAAAAGTACACCAAACTTAAGTTTTCCTTAAAATCTTTAGCTAACACTTCAGTCAAACCCCAGACGATGTCTCACATCCAATTCAGCAAGGTTGAAAGCCATTTTTTTCTTACAAGTATAAATTCTTGCTCTCATTACTCCTAAACACAAAGGATAAGAGGATTTTGGGCTTATGCTCAATTGTAAACTTTGGTCCAACTTCTGCTTACATTTCAATTTGTCGTTTTTTATATACTTATATAGAAGCCAGGACTAAATCATCTTCTCCACATACCTGATTAATTATTTTTATTCCGCATGGGGATGTTACATACCTTCTTTTCTGTTGCACTGCAGACATACTGATTACTTAAAAGTAGCTTTCCTAACATAATGCAGGTTAACAACCCTCTCCTATTTCCAGATACATAGTCTCCACAGCTTCATTTTTGTAAGAAGTTAGGAATAATTTTGGTCAAAAATGTCTATTTAAACATATATGGAGAAACTTCATCTTTCTCTATGCCTGTATTTAACTACTGTACAGCAACTCTGCCACGAGGTGGAGACACAGCAATACTGGTATTGGAGCAAGGTTTGGGAGCCATTTCATAGAGAATAAACAGCATGCATGGGGTATTCATTAGAAAAAATAATCAGAAAAATTAGAAAAACTAATATTGCAACCACTGATTAAAGTTCAAAACCCAAATTGCTGCCCTATTCCTGACTTTATCACAGTATAGTATTTGTAGTATTGCAAGGGTGTGATTTCCTCTTACATTACAAAATATTCAGGGTTTGATTTTCTTCCCCCCTCCTTTAAGAAAAAAACATAAATAATTTAAAAAGAGTGTACTTTAAATTTTTAGGATGAGAGCCTCCTGTCTTGGACTAGGTGACTTTTGTAAGACAGAGAAAATGCAACCTATTTTCCAGCTACGCATGGCACTGCAATCAAGTGTTTGCCTCTGACAGAGGATATAAATAAAACTATTAAATATCTCACAAAGAACATTCCCAGGAACCCATCAGGATGGTTTAGCAATGTTGTGCTTTTGGAACTTTTTTTCTGCCCCCCATCCACAACAGTGATTTCAATCTCCATCCTCTCTGGCTATTAGTGGCTTGAGAAAAGCAGTGTACAAAGGTTTTGTCTTACAAGAACTGCAATTTTTATGGATAAGCTACTTTCCTCAAAGAAACATTGCTTCCAGCTTTTGCAAACCATTCTGCAGCATTCATAATATGTAAGGAGTTGCCTGTATATTCTAGTGTTGAAAAATACTATTATGATAGTATTCTGAATTACAAAATCCTTTTACAGACTTCACTCCTACCCTTTGTTTAAAGTGACTGACAATCAAAGGGTAACTTTGTAGAAGCACAAAGAGAGAAAATGGATAGATTTGATGCTTACTATCAAAACAGGGCTTTGAAATACGTAAGACAACAGCAGTGGGTGGAAAAAAGATGAAAGCATAAACTACAACAATAATGCAAACTACTTTCATATATGCTAACCACCAACACAGCAACAATATAGATTAAAGAGGAGGAGATACACCAAGGCACACTAGGATTAAACTAATGACAATTCAAACCAATGCAAATTATGCAGAAAAATGGCACATTTGCAGGGAAGGTTCTCTGGAATTGCTTCTCTTGGTTGTTAATAGTACTTTCTGTTTGCCAAATTGAAAGGACATTAAAACTATGAGCTAATAGTGCAGATAAAACATATTGTTGGAGGCTTTGGTCCTGCGGTCCATCCACATGGGGTGCATTGACAAAGCAAGAAGAGTGCATGATGCAGCTGAAGTTTGCTTCAAAACATCACAAACCCACTCTTAGGCTTGCTCTGCAAAAGAATACCTGAAGGTAAGGCCACAAGAAATCATGAGACACCTTCATCAGTTCTACTATAGTCATACTTTTCCACTTTATAAGGAACACCAGGAACTATTTTGAAGCCTTATTCTGATCTCAGGCAACTAGAGGAGTAAAAAGTCAACTTGCTTATCTTCACAAACAATCAGATGCACATGCTGCCTCTTCTTGTTCACACCTCCCAACAACTGACAGCCCTGTCCCTTTGTCCCAGAGCCCACTTGAGCAAAGTGTTACCCAGAAGCCATGGGGGCAACAAAAGAGATCCTGGTGAAGGGGAAGCAAGAAAGAAAGGAGGTACAACATACAGTTGTATGTACACAAAGGTAGATGTTATGGTTTATGTCATGCTCTTGTAGAAACAAAGTTAAACATTAAACCTTCATTAGATTGAAAGCTGACAGACACAACGATGCATACTCCAGACATGTGAATTTTTCCAAGGATTGACCTTTTGTCTAAAGACAAAAATGAAGGAAAGAAGATACTTGATAGAGATGATGAATGTAGAGTACATGACTACGGCATCAGCCAATCAAGAACATAAACTACTCCAGCATACTAAGTTACGGTACCTTAATGACAAACAGCTCTTAGGACTCCTGTCCATGTGCTCCTAGGGATACAAGCAGCCAACTCTCTCTGAATACCTTCAGAGGTTTTTGTGCACAATTTAGAAAGAATAAAGTTTTATGCTCCCACAACTTATCCTGAGTTTGATATAAAGTACTACACTTCTGTTCTAAAACTACTGTCAGTAAGATTTGAAGATCTTGAGAGAAAATTAATTACTTATATCCTTCTGTCTACCTGCTGCATCATTTCTAAAACTAAGCAAATACATGAACTGTTACCTAGTAGCTGCAAAAAAAATCCCCACAAAATACCATCCCACCCCAGATGCTTCAACCCATCACAGTCACAAACTCTGGCCAGAAGAGTCAGTGGCATTACTAAAAATGACTGATGGTGTCATGCTCTCAGTTTGTATCTAGACATGTGTTCAAGCAAAGCCCCATCACATTTCTCTCAGAAAGGTCAGCAGCTCTCATGTTACTGGTTTAAAGATCTCTTCGTGATGTGTACACAGTTTTATGTGTGTCTTCACATAGGTATCCTACTGAGAACTGCAGCAGTGACAAAGTACACCATGGTGTGATGGATTTGAAGGATTGCACCTACATAAACAAAGAGGTAGTAATTATAGAGCTTCTAAACCTTCTGGATTTCCCAACTGTAACCACACACGCTTGAGACCTGGGCAGACTCTCTAATTTTAAGGGTAATTTAGCGTATATTAGTCAAGGTGGAAGAGCTGAAAGTTACATTCCCAAAGATACGTAAATCAAAATAAAGGTACTATGGCTATTTTGTAGTCCTTTTTAAAGTAGTATCTGGAGCTAACAGAATGATGCAGCTGTAATGGATGTGAATAGCTAAGGACAAGTCTCATAGGCAGCCAGGAGTTAAATATGAAACTTGACCAAATTAAATTAATTGTGCGAACTGTTAACAAAACTCAATCAAGGTGGTTTACATTTTCAGAACTTTCACAGGTCTCTCCTAGAAGGAAACAAATCATCACAGTGCAGAAGGGAGTGAGTATAATGATGCAGTTACCCTTCTTGGAAACAAACATTTTATACCTGAAGACCTACACCAAAAATACTACTTTATAATTTGTCTTTTAAATTATTCAGGTATAGACACAAGAAATATAAAACAATATTTAGATAAAGTTTGTGAAAAATATTTTAAATAGGTTTTTACATTTAAATTTCAGGGGACCACATGCTCAAAATGACCATCCCTCTCTCTCTCCAAAATACAAACTAGTGTAAAAGGCACAATTTAGTGTGAACTGTATTCAAGTACCAATAGCAAAATCTCTAGAATCTACTATTGAACTGTGTGGTAGAGAACACCACAATATTGTTTAGCCTTATTGTAAAACAATGTAACACAGGGGTAAAGGTTGCCTGCACTATGTGGAATGACAACAGCAAGCACCACTGAACTCACAGCATAGCACCTTAATGACCTACAAGGCTAATTTAAAAGGTGATTATGTAGAATTGTGCTTTATCCTGTGCCACTTCTGGATCCTATGTAATCATTAAGTATACCAAAATAATTCTATTTGTGTCATGTGGCTATGACTAAGTAATATGACTTGCCATTTAAGTGAATCACTGGGACACCATGTAAAATCCTGCTTGCTTCAAAGGGTTCCACGAAAGGAAGCTGCACTACTGAAAGAATGAGGAACACAGGAAGCATCCACAAATACACTCTGTCCTCAAACTTCAGGGAGAAACTTCATCTACAGCCTTTCTGCTACAAACTCTCCAAAGCTTTCCTAATAGAAATATTTCTAGCTTGTAGATACTCATATGCACTTTATTTCCAATTACTAATCTATAGGTGCTGCACAGCTTTAGGCTTTCACCAAGAGGCAACACTGTGGTAAACATCCTTTAACCAATCACATTTGACATCTTTTCAATGTTAAGGCTTGGGCACATTTGGAATCTCTAGGATATACAAAGTTAAACAAATTCTGTTTCTAATTTTAAGCTGGAGAATGCAGTTACCAACCTTAAAGTTACCAACTAACATTTCCCAATCCAAAAATCTCCTTTAATTATCATCTCTCCTGTAGTTCAAACACTTCATTTCTAAGAACAAAGTGACTTCTCTTAATAGCATGCAACATTACTTCTCAAGCTTTTAAAGCATTTCTTTTCTGACCTCCTTATCCTCATCTCACACTTCAAGTTTGTGCTCTTCATTAACACTGAGTCAGTCCAATTTGCTGTTACTGTTTTTTTTGTCAGGGGAAGGTGTATAATAGAAAGCTGAAAAAAGATCATATTTCACAGCTTTCTTTTACATGCATGCCCCTTTTGTTTCTTGACTAGGAGTATTTTACAGTATTATTACTGTACAAGAAGTATGTTTAAATCATCATTTCATGAGGCTTAATATGTTTTTCTCAATGGGCTGCGCAGTAAACTGGTCAGGACATGTGACTTTCAACAAAACGGTATAAGCAGCCTTTCATCCCTGACTCTATAGCTTCCTGCAAAGTGTAAAGTGATAATGGTATTTTCTTATCTTCCAGTGACACGGGAACACTACCACCAGTATGCTGCTAAACAATATCAGTCCTGTAAGTGAAGGGTTTTTTTGCAAATATTGCTAATCGGAAACAAACTCTTTTGAAAATGAAAGCAATCCTATTGCTACTAAAATACACTCAAGTGTTCTGCAAAGTGATAGGGGAACTCATCTTGTCCTATAGGTTGCTTAAAAAAATTTAAAAAAATAAAGAGAGAGACCCCTTACTAACAGGATTTTATTTTGGAGAGGATATTTTTATCTTTTCTCTTCAAGTACAATACCAGTCATCTTATAAAGTCTTAATAAGGACCTGTATTGTCTTAGATACAACCTGGTTAACTCCCAACTTTTTTGAAGGTGATTCTGGTACATGAGTTCCTCAACATAGCAGATCACACTAAATGTTGTCACTTTTTGCTGCCTGCCTTGCTAAAATAAACAAAATATATTCCAACCAAATGTAGGGCATTTCATGGTCCAGCTCCCACAGACAGACTCTTCTAAGCACACTGAGACGTCAGCTCACAGGGGAAACCCTTCCTTTGATGTGTACTACTCTTGTCCAGCTTCCTTGAGAAGACAACTAGCTTCTCCAGTTCGAGATCATTCAAAACATGAAATATGATCTGATAATTATTTCTATTAGTGCAAAGTCTTGACTTAATAAGTGTAGATTTTTTAAATGTCTCTTTGCATGAAAATGGAGTGTTTTGTGCCACATGAATATTATTATAGACTTGCTTTCTGTTTAGCAAAGACTAAAATGCTATTACTACATGCTGTTGTATGCCTTTTCACTAAGACAGTACAACAGCTGGGATGTTCCAGGTCGGCTTCCTATACACTATTGTAATACACTATTTTTGTTAATAAATATAAGGAAGTCTTGTCAGGAGTGTAAAGTGTTTGTAGAACTCAGAGTTCTGCCCAGCTATTGGAAGCAATTCTTTCACCTTTATTTTTCTCCGATAAAGACAATTCTTACAACCCTTTTCCACAAAATCAATTCGCTTTCCTCCGTCAGCCTCCACATTCTTCAGCTGCAGCAATCCTAGTTTAAGGACTGCCAAAGTCAAACAGGAAAGATGAGCTGAGCATTGCTTGAGTTGCAGAGCAGCTCCACGAAAAAGGAAAATTGGATTTTCAAGCACCAGACAAAGAATACTTCTCCACTGGAAAAACATAAAAAGGACTTTCTGTGTAACATTACAAGGTGTAATGACTCTTTTCAATGGGTTTTAATGTATTTTGTAGGAGGAGATGATATTTACTTTGATGCATTACTGAGAGTTCCTGACACAGGTTAATCAGTTTTTGCCTACATTTGTGCGCTGAATTTAATCATAAAAGGCAAACACTTTTTAATTCATTAACTAATAACAGCAGAAGCAGCCAACATTATTATATAATTACAAATCAACATGCTTTGAGTAATTAAGCAACATGCAGACTTGACTTTAACTGGATCTCCATCTTTCTAACTCCAAGCACATACTGAGAAAAGTCACTGTAAGACTGTTGCTCAAGACAGTGTAGTTTTCTCTCCCATTTTTATTCAACTCATGAAAGTTTCCTGGCTAATAGTTTAGTGCATCATCCTTTTCAGTAATAGGCAGGTGATACTGATTAGAAAAAGAGACATTGCCCTGATAGAGGAAGTTACACATCAGTATCTCTTGGAAGCACCTACAGCCACACACTTCCAGCACTTCAGGACCAATTATCCACAGCACCTTTTATACATTCTTGGCCACCATTAGATTCCCAAGTTGTCATTTTTTAATTATTTTATTTTTAAAATAAATGATACCATCTTACACCAAAACTATAGGGGACCTGATGACAAAGAATTACTGGGGCAATATATCATCCTTACACTAAACTATTTTCAACCTTTTAGACTAGATCACATCTTTCTCACTGTTCTAGATTTGCTACGGGCCAGGACCATGTGACAAAACAAAACAGAAGATATGAGTGGGTACCTCAACTTCACAACTCAGCTTTTTTACTAGCCTTCCTAAGAAGTATTTGTGCACATGTTCTTTAGTTTATTACACATTAAATTCACAGTATGACTAACAAACTATTGACCACTGCCACATCTTTCACTATGATGTTATAATGTTCATGAAATACACTTGTGATGCAATATTGCATATTTTATGAAGGACATGAACTCAAGAGGGGTGAGTATTTAAGAAGTATTCGTTTGCATCTGAGAAGGAGCTACAAGTAGCGCAGTGTGCTCAAACCAATCAGTGAACAAAGTTCTTTCTACAGCTTCTACAAAAATAGAACTGCCCTCCTTTTTTAAATACATAAAGAAGTAGCTTTGATTCAGCGTGCCCTCAAAATTACCCCATTATTTGTGCATTTACATTACTATCTCTTCTTTTGCAGTTCTAAAATGAATTGCTCCAGTACAGTTTCCATATTGCTCCAGTATAGTTCCCACAGCTCCTCCTTCTACTCCCTCTTGTTTAATTTGGACAAAAATATTTCAACCTCTACCAAATTTCATTAGCAGTTCTGTAGGAAAATTCCCCAGTTATACCCTGTTTGTTACTACCAAGACAAAAAGGCAAATTAATTCCAAAAAACCCTGGAACCTTTTGATTAAATTATTTCTCAAACCTTTCTGCTCAATAGCAAAGACACAGAAGGATGAGAGATTTAGATCAGGGCCAATTAATTTAATAGTAGTTTCAGAAATCACAAATGGAAAGACCAGACCCTATTATTAATGCTTTTTTGCAGGTTACTATTTTAGAAACATCCATCCTTTTTGTTAAAAAAAACCCAAACAACTTTGATTCATAAAACCAGAAGTCTTACAGGTTTAGGCTTTGTATTACTTCTGTTTAACTGCCAAAGCTTGCTGCAAGCCTTTACAGAGAAAGAACGGTAAACAAAGTTAGATATTACAAAGCCTGTATGTTTTGCATACCAGTTGCATCCTTTTACATATTGATAAACACTAATGTTTTTCTAAATCCAATTATTTTTAATAATTAATTTTCCTCTCACCTGTCAATATTTTCTCCTACCTTGATTTAAAAATAAAAAAACACAGCACATTTTCAAGGAAGGACATGATGTATATCCTTTATAATATTGATTTTTAAAAGTGATTATGATCAGAAACCTTATTTTTTTAATGTTTCATACATATTTTTGTTTATCTGTATTGAAAACCTTACAATTTACCAAATCAGAGATCCAACTGAACATTTTTAATGAATAGCAATTAACACTTTGGTGGCTATGAGAAATGAGTCATCATGCCTTAAAGGAAGAGAAAAAAACCTGCAACCTACTACTACAACTACTTTTAATCTGTCATATATAGGACACGACTTAGAACCCTGCAAACGGAAATGCGTAGGTGACTCCACCCTAGCAGAGACCCAATTCTGGCACTGAGGATCCATTCACCCACACTCATCCAACTAAGTGACAGATCTAAAACAGACAACCAAAAATGTCTTCTGTATTTCATCTACCTTACAACACCACATTGACATACATACTGGAAAAACATCCGCTAGTAGAAACCAAATCCAAAGCCATAATGAAACATTCACTTCTGAATCTTGTACTTTTAGATTTGCCTCTACAGTCTAGCATTTTTTAATTAACTCCTTAAAAAAGAGTCTATTTCCACATACAAGACAATTTTTTTTTTCATATTAACTATTAACATTATTTTAGAGGCAAAATTTAGATAAGTATCAAGACAGAAAAAATTGCAACTATGGAAAGACCATGTGGACTTTAAGAAACCTAGATTATAAACTCTGTCATAGCCAAACATCAATAACATCCACATCTAAAATATCTATTTTAAAATATGTTTATTTAGCTAGTGCATTAATTTCATAGGAATGTGCTGGGTCATATTTGAGAAAATAGTATTTGTTAAATTGTTATTAAGTTTTTAATCCAACTACTTTCTTCTTGTTGCAACTGTTGGTTTTGTAAGCTAATAATGCTAAAAGCTAAACTGCAGAAAGATAAGAATACCTCAAAGGGACACAGTGCCCTATTTCATAGTAATGAGTTATGGCTCTGTCAGTAACGTGGCCCAACTAAACTATTTGTGTCTCTGACATTTTGAGGCTTGTAAGTTATCTCATGGTTGGGAAAAGTGACTAGGCAGAAACCACCAGGTATTATCTGTCCTTTAGCTTTAGTTTAAGTAATACATAAAAGCTGTACAATTTAACCTCTGTGAAGACATTAAGATCTAATACTTCACTAGTAAGAAGCCTTAAGTTAGCTTTATAGGCAAACCCCTCAAGAATTGTCTATCTGTTGAAACACAGAAAACGAACTGGTAAGACTGAGAACTCACGAGCACACACATTCATTTCACAAAGCTTTGGTCCATACTGCACTGCATGAGAAGGCCACCAGAATAAACACACAGTACCTGTCATCTTGTCCCAGATCCTCGCTGTCTGGCATTTCAGATGTAAAAAGGAATTATCTCTCTCTCTACCAATCTAGATAATCCAGGCAACAATCTTCTAGTCTGTTTAATGTTTTATAAGAAACAACCCAGGAACCTGTCCTGTTTGCTGCTGAGAAGAGTGCTTCTTGCTCAGAGAGCAAATGTTTACAAGACATCCTAAGTGCCTGCTGCTCTTGAATGAAGTTTGGAGCACTCAGCTTTGATTGGCCAAGCCTATAAATAAACAAGTTGTGACTCATCTCATGCACTATGACGGGGTGTTTAGTAGCAAGCACAGCCAAAAGCAAAACAGTTTTGTTGGGGTTTTTTTTTTTTCCCCTTCTGGTCATGTGAGGAAGAATCACCACCCAGTTAGCACATTTTATTTTTCTGCTTCCACTGGAAATCTTCCTCGATGTCTCCATTTTTTTCAGGGTTAAGTGAGCAGCAATCAAAATGATAAGAAGCTAAATTACACAAACTTTGAAGTAACACGCATAAGAGCAAAGAGCTTACTCTGCTGCAAAAATATCCTTTTTTTTTTTTCCACATAAAGTGTCAGAAGAAACATTCAAAGATATTAAAAAAACCCCAAACCTTGGCAATTCTTTAAAAATAAGGAATAGGAAGGTTAGTTTTCAAGAAAGAGTTTTCAATTGCATTGTTTTCAGTTCTCATTCCAAGCTTGTCTGCCACAATGAGTCTTAGCTATCTGAGGGATACCAGCAAACTGTACTGGAAGAGCCCTCAAAATCAAAGTATGCCAACAGGAGGAGGTTTTCAGGCAAAACAGTTCAAATGCCTCTGTGAACAACCTAATATAAATTGATGAATTCACTTTCCTCGTATGGCCTTTTGCTGTGTGCATGACAGGAATTCTGTCACTTCAGCTATGCCAACTACATCTCTACTAATTTTCAACACCCCTGCCACCTTATCTGTGCTGATGAAGCTTTGTTGTACATGTTTGATTATATGCACTGCAATTTTGTCTTACATAGCCACATCTATTTACTATGTAAAATGCCTTTTTACAAAATATTCCTTTTGAATGTACTTGATAATCACACTCAGGAGCTGAAAATCTTTAAGTGCCACGTGTATTCTTGTATTTCAGCCTTACTGAACTCCAACTCTTCAAGTACTCCGACTCTTCAAGTAGAACTTGGCACTGTTCCACTTCTTTGTCTCACTCTACACAGTGCTCACCACTACAGCAGAAAAAAATGGTTCAGTGCTTATTTTTACAATTCCTCAGAACTCTTCCCTAGCACACAATAAAGTAAGGAAGATTTACCTATTTACTTACTGATAAGCGAGTCCTGGAAAGATGAGGTTCAAAAGTGTCTACTGGATGGGTACCTAACTGAAATGTCAAGGACCTACTAACTTGAAAGTAACGCATTTATAAAATAGTTCAATATTCAAAGATGAGTTTCTACTGAGACCCACTGCTCATCATTTTTGTAGATTAAGACTTCTGGACTGCATAAGCACATACTTAGACAAACTGCAGTCACATGACGGTATTTTGCTTAGTAGCACAAAGATGACTATCTAGAAAATTAATCCCAAATTTTGATCATTCTAAATTCTTTTGCATCTGGGAGAAGCTTATATTGGCTCATCTGGAGGTTTCCAGCAGATCAAGCTCCAGACTACTTCACAGCTGCATGAGACAAAATGACATCTGCAAGTACATTTGGGTGAACAGCAGCAAGTAAGCAAAGGTACTGTACTGAATCAGGCAACAGGGTTCCTGGTATGTCCTACTGTGTCCAAAACCGCAGCCTAGGGAAAAATGTGTTGCCATCTTCTCCATATAGTCTTAGACACCAACTTGCAGGTCATGGGTTTCCTGAACCAGCAGTGATGTCTATATATTTAGTTCTGAGTGGACTTCTACCCTGTGATAGCATCTGTAACATCTTGCTGCAAGGACTTCTACAGCTTAACTACATACTGTTTGAAAAAAATCCAAACAACCAAACCCCACCCACTTCTCTTTGTTCTCATCTAGCTACTTCAAGTAATTTCTAAGAAGTCTTACACTGGAACAGGTAGATGACAGTTCTCTCTCTTTAGCTTTTCACAGCTATTTATCATTTTTGCAGACCGTTACTGTGGGGTTTTTTGATGGAGCTGCAGATTTGAAAGGTGGAGCTGCCCAGAAAATAGCTCACCTGATATTAGAATTGCTAAAAATCCATTTTAAACTTTTTCAACATGGAAAACTCAAAGTTAATAGAAATAGCAGAACCAAGAAAGGAAAAGCTCTTTCCTTACCCATGTTATTTTTCAGGGAGGTTCTTACTTCCTTGCTTGGTTGCAGCGAATGCTACAACCTCCTGAACTGCAGCAGACTTTAGTCAGTTCTCTCTGTCTCTTCCGAGTTCTTTCTTGCCACCTCTGATGCCTCAGCTCACATGACTAATCACTGCTCCTCCGAGTAACTTCTGTGCTTGAGCTGCTACCTTCAAGCATTGCACATTACATCTCTCACTCCTCACATTCAGGATCTTCTGAAATTTTTTCTCCCCTTGGCTCTGCAGGTCCCCCAATGGAAAGAACACCCCCTTCCACCTTACAGCGAGTTCTTCCCTGTTATTTCTGAAAGGAACATGAAAGCACTTGACTTTGCAATCAAAAGGGAAAAGATACTATCATCATGTTCTGCTCTTGGTCAGCTCGTTACAGGTATACCTGCTAACAGCATGGGGCTTGGACCAGATGACCTCTAAAGATCCCTTCCAACTCTAACCTTTCTATGTTTCCATGACTCAGCTTTAAAAGACCTATATAGCTCACTTGTCTGATGTGTGTAAGGTGTTGCACACACTCGAACAACCTCACTGTTCTTTTCCAAACTCTTCCAATGTTTACTTTAACTGATGTAAGGTGGGAAAGACCAGAAGTGCATACCACTATTGCCAGTGAGGGTATGCTACTGATCTATACAATTTGACCCTTTTTGCGAGTTTTCTTCACACTCTGTTGGCCTCATTACCACACTTTTTTACATGTATCTTTTCAGACTATATGGTCTTCCCTATTTTATTTGGGTAATTTTAAGAATCGATCCCTCTTAGTTCTGCTCGTCTGCATTACCCTCTAGACCTTTTCTAGACCTTTCTCCAAACTCCCCTTATAGCTGGTAAGTAAGGCATTAAGACACCTCAGAGGATGTACTGGCATGTAGATGAGATGCCAGCCTGAAATACTGTTTGACCAGGGAATCTTTGTCAAATATTTGTCAAAACACAACCATTCTGCTCTTCTAACATCCAGCACTCTGTGAAACAACTGCAAATGTAATGCTATGGAGGCCAACGAAACACCACATAGCTCCAGAGAAAAGGCAAAGGCGCAGGGAAGACTGCAAAAGAGAACTCAGTACGCTCCTGCAATCACACCTACCCCAAAAAACCCTATAGAGTTAAATGCCTCTTGGGCTAATACAAGTCAAGAAAGGTTTAGACCAGGAATGATGATCAGTGAAGACCAACAGCTTAACCCAGTTGTCATCAAGGGCACAGACAGACTTGTGATTTAAAGGAAATCCCTGAACTGGTTGGGTGAGTGCTACCAGAACACCCAGCCCCAAGTGCTGAGCACCTGATAACCTTAGCCCTGTGTCAAGAAGATGATAATACACATGACATTTTGCTGAGAGGCTGACAGCAGTACTGGGAAACCAAATTAACAAGAGTAATCTATCTCAAGTTAACAGGAATAATTTTATCTCAAGGTATAAAAGACCTTCTCCTTTCCCTGTTCGTTTACTATTAATTTTTACTTAAATTCAATCAATTTCATGCAGTGGTTTAGAACCTATGTATAGAACATCTTGCTTTGCACAGCACAATTGCTGCTCCTATCACTGTTAAAAATTCCTTTTCCCTAATGTTTTACAGACATCTAAAGATTTCTAAAGACATTTTCTTGTGAAGCTGAAGGAAATGGCTGCCATGATGATGATGAAGGAAATACATTTCAATAGTACATCTGGCTGCCACAGGACTGAAAAGTTAAACTTCAAATTGAAAGTCACTTATAGAAGTTACATGTATTATACTTCATACAAGTATTTTATCTATATAAATCTGTAAAATGCATTATATTTTAATCACAGTTTTTGCTGTTGACTTCAGAATCTTGATCTCTGAGTATCCTTTGCTTTAGAAAACCTTTTCTGCTGATACAGCTCATATAAAAGTTCGAGTTCAAGTGGACCCAAAAGGATCATTGAGCCCAACTCTCTGGATGTTCCTAAAGGAGAGAAGTAAAAAAGTGAAAAAATAAGACCCTACTCAGACTTTTACTTAGCTCAGGGAGGCAAGTTTTTCTTATTTAAAAGAAACAAACAAAAATCCCAACAAACAAACAAAAATAACAAAACAAAATATAAAGCACCAAAAAACCCTGACTTCATTTGGGAAATATTCAAGGCACTGTAAATAAAGGGGAATAGGGGAATAGGGGAGAAAAAGCCTCTTTAGCGTGGTTTTTGTTTGATTACTGATGTTAATATTTTGCAAGGTACATCTGCAATGGTCTTGAGCAAAATATTTGAAACTTTTACAAAAATCTCTGTTTATGGGTCCTTCTCAGAAGCTTCTCTATTTCTGTTCATGATCTTATGAAGGAGTTTTCAGCTGAATTCACTGCTTTGATTACAATATGAAATATCTAATTCAGCTAACAAATTAAGGCAGAAGTTGCCAAGCTATGCATCCTAGCTGTCTGTTTATGGTGAAGTCACAATGGAAACAGTTTTGTTCCAGTACAGCCCTGACGCAAGAACTTCATACAGCAATTGTTCAGACATCTTTGGAGTCTTTGTTATCAATACACAAGACAACAGTTTTCCTTGCTTTTGTCTGTTTGTGTTCTAAGAAAACATACACATGCATTCAGCTATAAGTCCTTAAAAATATTTAGAATAATGCAAACCTCACATATTACTGTTCTGATGGATTTTATTACTCTGACCTCATGCCTCCCTTGTTGCTCTACTCTGGCCTTCTTTTCTCCTGTATCTTTTTCTGTGAGTAGGCAGTTCAGAACTACACACACTGGACATACAACAAATCTGTAAGCATGCCATGTGGCTGTGCTTGCTTTTGCTTTATATGCCTTCTTTACTGATACTTAACAGCAGATTTAGTCTGTTAATCAATGCTGGTTTTGTAAGACCACATTTTATTTATGAGTGATTACAGTAAACTTTGGACACTGTTATTTTACATGTGAATTTAGGACTGGTATTCTTGCATAACTTTACAGTTACCTACACTGAATTGCATATGCTATTTTACTGGGGAAGAATCCTGTATAAATCTTCTGAAATTCTTTATACTTTGTACTTGCATTCATTTCCTTGAATAATCTGATACCTCCAGCAAGCCTGGCCATCCCACTATTTATTGCCTTTTCTGAGTCAGTTATGAGTACATTTATCAGAATGGTTCCAGCACACACTGCTGCAGCACTCATTTTCTGACCTCCCATTAACACAAAGGCTAGCCATTTATTCTCACTGCTGTTGCCTACATTCTGTCTGGGATTTTTATTCATGAGAGAATCTTCTCTCATATTCCAGAGCTACTTATTTGCTTTTAGCTAAGACTTTCTGGAAATTCAACTGTACTACATCAATCTCTACTTAGCATTCTGTCACACTCTTCTTGTCTGAAATTTATAAAAGATTTTAAAAGAATGTTTTACTTTTATTTTACTTTTAAAGTATTTGAAAATATTTCCAGTACTTTCATACTTCTTTTATACTTTTTTTTCCTAGTACTTTCATACATATTTTTATATTCACTGAGATTCTCCTAAGCATTAGCTCACCCTATGAACTGGCCGACAGTAACCTCAATGGCCACAGCTAGTAATTGTACTACCAACCCAAGTACTCACCAAAAAAAGGCGGAACTTTTGAAAGTATCATTCTCCCTCTATCACATCTAAGCTAGGAAAAGGAAGTGTGTGTAATATGGTGCAGTGATCCTAGCACTGAGATGGACTTGAGAGAACTTCCATGGTTTTGTGCTACAGTAAGTATTTATCTCCGAAAATTTTTATTAAACTGGTCTCCTGAATATGTCTGATCAGCTGTAGTCAGAGTGGGGAAACTTCCAAAACACCAAAATCATAAGCAGCATATGCTACCCTCTATTTTCCTCAGTGTAAAAATAAACATGTAGCTTTATAGAGTTGATATCCAATGTTAGATCCCAAAATATCTTGGAATATTAACAAAAAAAAAATGAGGCATGAAATATGTTACAATAGGTAAATATGAAACAGCTTTTCTGCCAGTAAAAAAAAATTGACTTGAGAAAAAGTGAAAAAAATGAAAAAAGAAAAAAATTTAAAAAGAAAAAAAGGAGAAAAATTTTAAAAAGAAGGAAAAAGACAAAATGAAACTCAAGGAAGAACATCAGAATATTTGTTTCAAAACAGCTAAGCTGTTTTACTCAACTGTATGTTGAAACACCTGAAAGAATATAAAATGTTATTCTGCTGCTAGGCTCACATGCTTCAGCAAAACTGTGTGCCAGGACATTCCTTACTAAATTAGTGACTAATCAGATGTTGTGCTTGGAAACACACCCTCACGTGTTACAACAGCCCAGGCATCTGCAACATAACAACAAAAAGAAGAGGGGACCATGACTATAGGTTCTCATGCCCCCTGTAAATAATTTCCATCATGTGTTTTGTAATCTAATGCTTGGATTTGGCAAACCAGAGGCAACTAAAGGTCAAAACACAACTACTACATAAACTCAACACTATTTACTCTGATCTTTCTCATGACTATCACCGTTCTAAAGATTCCAAGCAATGACATCCTCTTCCTTCCATGGCAACTAGTATATATTTATAAATAACTTGTTTCATAAATCATAAATGTTTCTTGCTTCTTTTATCCAGTTCTCAAACTAACCAAAATTGCTAGTTTCTTTTCCCTTCTTATTATTCTTTAATTTCCAATTCAGAATTTGAAAAATTGACAGGAGTTAACTCAATAGGCTGTTAGGAGACATGCACATATTTTCTCCTTGGGAAAAAAAGCATTTTTTACAAAACTGAAAATGCAATTTCTATGTTCTTGCTGCATACAGGGGGCTTATGGCACATGGAAAACTGTGTAGCATTATAGAATTTTCAATCTTTTTTTGTCTTATTGCTGAGATGAAAGACAGTACAAAATATTACTCAAATAATTCAGTTTTACAAACTAGATGTAAACTACAGAAAGGCAAGCTTTCTCAACAGAAAAAAACCAGATACCATTCAATGACTTGGGTTTCAGGTTCTAGAAACATTTGCATTGTCTGCAGAATGATCTTAAAGTTGGTCTTACAATGTGAAACCAATGCTTAGAGACAACTGGCCCCAGAACAATTTATCTACATCATGTATATATATTCCTAGAAACAGATTGATGATGATTTGTGTTGCAACAAAAAAACCCAAACAAACAACAAAAAAACCACCAGTATCTGTGACTGGTAACAACTGTGACAAGCTATTATGGAAACTGAGAGGCAAATATCCCTGGTAAATATACCTATGGCAGGTTTGGGTTTGTGCAGAAAAAAAGCCTGCTTTTCTTCTCAAAATAACAAAACAACAAAAGCCTATATTTCTGTCTACAAGAATCAGATAATACAGACCAATAAAAAAAGGGGGGAAAAAGCTACATGCACTGGCAGGAGAAAAATGTCTTTTTTACATTTTTGTGTTTGGCATAAGCCATACCATTTGCTTTTCATACAGTCTTTAGTGATAATATGAAAATACAGAATATGGTTAAACCTGCTTACCTGTTCTTATGGAGTTGTTTAAGCAGTGACAATTTGGCTTGTGTTTAATAAAAGCAATTCCAAAATGAAAGTCTTTTTTTTTTTTTTTTCTTAATCCTAAAAGCAGTGTCTCTATTTAAAGTAACACTGGGGGCTCCCTGAATGCTATAGTTTATAAATACCCTTTAAGATGACAAGTCAAATGACTTTAGGATTGCAAGTTATCTCTCACAGTTGTTCAACTGTTAAAATGGAAAGTGGTAAGAATAGAATAAAAATATCCATGGTGAAAATGTTACATGTGCAACAGAATACACATAGGAAACACAGCACATGACATTTTTAACGTTAATCTTTCCACTTAAATTTACTGTCTACCATTCAAAAGGTCAGTTTTGGAACTCATTGCCTTATGAGCAATCTAAGGTCTGCCATTCTGCTCAAAGCTCCACACCGATGAGAAATGCAGTCTTCCTTTACTCATGATTTGCCTGCTACTTGTCACAATGATATTTTGCTAGTTTAGGCATTAACAATAATCCACAAAAATCTTTATTATATAAAGATCATTTAAAAATATATACAAAAGGTGAAAAACATGAACGTTACATCTGCAAGCAGAACAAATTGCTGAGGCAGGCAAACATATCCAACAGCTCTGAGGAAAGCAGACAGGCTGCTCCTGGAGTAGGAAGTAGTTAAATTTAGTGTATGACATAACCCTACAAAGAGTAACAAAATGAACATTCACTTTAACAAGGCTTGGTACCTTGCTACTCTAAAAAAGTACTAGTCCTTGTTAACCAATTCCAAGATACAATCTGCAGCTAAGATCTTACCTGCCCAGATGTTTTACTAAGTCTGCCTAATCTCTGAAATTTTCAATTAGAAAATGGCCTCACTAACTCTGAGAGCTGCCCTATAAAAAGGACATTCTTTAGAAGGAACTGACTTTTTCCAGTTTGTGCTGTCTGCAAAGCCTTTACATCCAAGACTACTTCTTTCCCTGTCTGAGCCAAGAAGGAAGGCTTTTACTGCACTTCAGGAGGCAGTTCATAACTTCAGCCTAAGTTCAACATGTGAGTTGAACTACACCTGTCTTCAAATGAACATTACCTTTTGGCTGACATATAAAATAAGAGTATGTCCCAACCATTTTGATCCTTCAACTGGAAGGATCTTTATTTAGGATATGAAGGGTCTTTGTCACTTTCCCCCACATACAGTTTATTCCAAGTTTCATTTTCTTATTGAGGAAACACCTGTCAATCACATCCTTGGACAGGTTTCTTATAATACTACTTAGGTCAGAAGCCAAAATAAGAGTTTACCCTTCTATGTCCTGCTTCTGAAGCATGCTACTTATAATAAACACTTCGTAAATATAAGTAAGGCAAAAAGAGAAACAAAGCAAGGGCTTTATACTGAAAGTGCAGTAATACTCAGAATTGACAGCAACATAATGAAGTGTGTCTGCCGGTAGCTAGCTATTTCCAAGCAGCTTTGAAAAATAAATAGGGGAAGAGTAATAGATGCTATGGTTAGCATGAGAACACTGATCTGCTCAAAAATGGTCAGAGAAGAACATCTTATATTCAGGAGGTACCCAAACATTATCCCTTTTCTTTTAATTAATTTGATAGTCTCTGCATGGGTCTTGCACCCCCCACACAGCAAAGATTAACTGCTTGTTTCACGAGAAGTCCCTGAAGACAGGCATAAAAAGAATGATTTGAGATGGATGGTACCAGTACAATTCCTCTGTAGTTTTTTATATACAGATTATCTATAGATATGTTCACAGGCTAAAGAGATCAACCCACAAAAATGGGATAGATAAATACTTTAAAAGAAGTTTGTGGCTTTCTTTGTATGCCCAACATCTGGCCCCCAACCCAACACAGAAGAGAGCATGTTTTGTTTGCTCTGTGATTAGACTTCTAAAGCTTCTTTTCTGCTGCTGAAAAACAGTGGTATCAACGTTGCTATATTCACAGTTCAGGTGCCAGAGCACTGGAGCAGACTGCCCAGAGGGGTTGTGGAGTCTCCTTCTATGGAGGTATTCAAAACCCGTCTGGATGCGCTTCTGTGCGACCTGGTCTAGGGAATCCTGCTGTGGCAGGGGGGTTGGACTAGATGATCTTTTGAGGTCCCTTCCAACTCCTAACATTCTGTGATATCAGTAAGAAACATTACAAATATTAAAAAAGTGAAGGACAGCTCCAAACTCCCATGCTGAAAGCTGGGAAAACTTGGCAAACATCCCATAACTGCACTGTACAAATCAGCAAATTCAAATGCAGCACCTGCCATACTTGTTCTTGTCAAAGTCTGAAGTATTAAGACAGTGTAAAGTTGAGAAAAGGACAAGAGGCATGGGAGAGCTCCAGAGTAACAGTAACTTTTTTGGCAATTTTCTCTTTCTGAATCCCTGGTTTGTTTCTCTGCTCACCTCCTCAACAGTTTTCTGTATTTGCTTTATCACTTTCCTTTCAACTCCTAGGAGATTCTGTCTGTTGTTTTGTTTTGTTAGTCCTGGAAACAAGCTGAACTAAAATAAAACACTTGCAATTCTATCTATCATGTATTTACTGTTTAGTAGGTAGGTAAATACTGTGATCAAAGAAACATTTTACCATTACAATAAACATAGTAATAAAACAGTAATGCCATGTATAAGGACTTCTAGAAGTCTCTACATGAAATCTGCTGAAATTGTTCCATGAAACTATTCCTCCTGACTTATCCAAAGAATTGTACATTTATCCTGAGAAGATATACCAGAAAGCTACAAAAAAAGACAAGGCTTTCAAACAATATACTTTAAAATTATTACTAAAATCTCCTGACTATGAGAGATTAGTGAGCCCAAAAAACAACTGTCACATCAGACTATACGAGGTGCTCTTCTGTATCTTGAAATTTTAATTAATATTTGTATAAGAATAGAAGAAAAAATATTTCCTAAAGGTAATCTTCTGAATGACTCCCTTGTATCTGTGCTGTGAAACCAAGAAATAAAATATGGGAATAATACAGAGCTCTCTAAATAGAATAAAAAGTTCAAAACAGTTCTTGATAATTTTGACAACTAGCCAACAGGTTAGAGGAAGGGACAGTATTGTGGGACAAATGAAAAGAGCAATACATTTCTCAAGGAATTATGGTTTATGAAGTTAAAACTAGAAAAAGAAAAAAAAAAGGCTAGCCACGCAATTTCAGATCAACTGCTACCACCTGGATACTTAGAGAGACACTGATCAAATTAGTAACACAGCTAAGATGCTGTTAAAGCAGCCAACAAGGATTATTCAGTATCCAGACAAGTAAAAAAAGGTGTATTTCTTACATAGCCCATCTTAAATATAAGATGGAAGCATACATCTCAACTGCTGCAAAGCTTTGGAAAATTTCCTATACGAAACTTAAAGCAAAATGCAAAAATATGGCTTATATGCAATCCCTGTAAGAAAACTTTACATTTAATTGAAAAGTCATACCAAATACTAGGTATTAGAAGTGTCTTGTTATGTAAGATTAATATGTACTTAGCATTTTCATTCAGAATCTGCACTAATCCTTTGGATGAGTGAGAGGCAATACCATGGGAGGAGCAGCAGACACTGCAGAGGACAGAATCAGGATTCAAAGACAAGCTCAGCCTGGCAAATGGCATGAAACAATCAACCAGCCAAACTCATCAGGGATATACTATATTTGACAAGGCAAATGCACGAATACAAAATAGGCAACAACTTACTAAACATCAATGCAGTGAAAAAGAAGAATGTTCCCAACAGAATATAAGCTGTTTGATTGCAACAGTCCCAGGAAAAAAATAAATCTATGCTTAGGATGCATCTAGAAGACATCTATGGTACACAGCTCAAGTCATCTCTTACTTGACACAGACAAGGCCTCAGTTTAAGCACCATGCTAGGAACATGAGTGGTAAAAGTTTCTGAAAACATAACTCGCAACTTGGCAAATATTAAAGTGGGTTGATGGAATAGATCCTTGTGAAAGAAAAGTTAAAAGCAGCCACAGTAAAATTCTGCTGAAAAACATTATCTGAGAAGTGACATACATATATATATATATAAAAATATATATATATAGTTTTGAAAGAGACTGTTTGTTTATCT
>VWZX01000195.1:15145-36845 GCA_013399015.1 Galbula dea | reverse complement strand
CTCTCCAGTACCTCAATGTCCTTCCTATACTGCAGTGCCCAAAACTGCACACAGTACTCAAGGTGTGGCCTCATCAGTGCTAAGTACAGTGTCAAGATCACCTCCCTGCTCCTGCTGGTCACACTATTCCTGATGGAAGCCAGGATGCCATTGGCCTTCTTAGCCACCTGGGCACACTGCTGGACCAGGACATTAATATACATAATATATATAAAATAGAAGTGTCAAACTTTTTGGAGTGAAGACAATTCTTTATGTTGTCTGCAGGAGGTTTGAGCACTTATATATAAATATGCCTTTGTTATTTGGGAAAAAAACCACCATGCATGTTGCTAGATACGCAAGTTTTGATAATACATTACATAAAAAAAAAGATAATTACAATTTCGTATTTGAACAGTACAGTGGCTACCAAATAAACAAAATATCAGCTTAAATTGCAAATAAAACTCAATTTCCATTTGCAAAGACTAGAGTTCCCGTGTCCTGGGATGCATCAGGAGAGGCAAGACCAGCAGGTCTAAGGAGGTGATTCTGCCTCTCTTTTCTGCCCTCGTAAGGCCCCACCTGGAGTACTGTGTATAATTCTGGGCTCCTCAGCATAAAAAAGATGTGGACCTCTTGGAGAGGGTCCAGAGTAGGGGCACAAAGATGATCAAAGAACTGGAGCACCTCCCCTACGAGGACAGGCTGAAGGAATTGGGGTTGTTCACCCTGGAAAGGAGAAGGCTTAGAGGGACCTTATAGTGGCCTTTCAGTACCTGAAAGGGGATTATAAGGCAGAAGGAGAGAGACTTTTCTCCTGGTCTGATTGCAACAGGACACGAGGGAATGGCCACAAGCTGAAGGAGGGGAAATTTAGGCTGGAGGTTAGAAGGGGGCTCTTTACCCAAAGGGTGGTGAGGCACTGGAACAGGTTACCCAGAGAGGTTGTGGAGGCCCCATCCCTGGCAGTGTTTAAGGGCAGGCTGGATGTGTCCCTGGATGACCTGGTCTAGTGCATGTGGCGTCCCTGCCCATGTTAGGGGGGTTGGAACTAGATGATCTTTAAGGTCCCTTCCAACCTCAGCCATTCTATGATTCTATGATTCCACAAACATGCATCCACTTTCTGTAGGCTGAAGCCTATTTTTATCTATTTATCTCTGCCTTCCTATAGGCCCACTGGAAGTTTCTTCTACAGTCTGTTACACATTTCATTAGTTGTGCACAGCCATATGAAGAATTGCTCTTGTCTGAATGACCAAACGAAGTCTAAGGGACAATGCAACAGAAACTGATACTGATAGTCCCATGTTTGGGTACTGGCTGGCCCACATGACTGGCCTTGGCTTACATTAGCCTTGTTCCTATTTCAACATCAAGGAAATAGATTAACAAATATAAACCAGAAAACGCTTATGTTACAATCTTAATTCTGGTTAGATTTTCTAATGGAAAAAGACCTCATGTTTCCCAATCTGCTCATGTGCAAAGAGATTTTTTTTTTTGAGATATGACTAAGCAGGATTAATATCCTGCTTTATTATTTTTAATTATTAATGAGGGTATTAATCTTTAAGGATTAATATTCTCTCAGTCTCACGAGTTATCTGAACACACAATCATACTGTGCTGTAGACTCGTTTCAGAGAAACTGCTTCATATATAAAGATACAGAGGTAAATCTATTCCCCATTCTTGTCTGTGGAGCCCTGCAGTTGTTACTGCTGTGGACTGGTATTCCAGCACGTTGCTGCAGGAGTCAGCTTCTTATTGTAACCATGAGCATCAGTCAATGGCATCTTTAAGATAGGCCTTGAGACAAACAGAGTTACAACACAAGGATTATAAATGCTTTCTCATGTCAACACCTTAAGCTTACTGTATGTATGCAAGGGAAACAAAAGGTCACCATTAAGGTACAATGTACCTGGCCAGCCTACAGGCGTTTCATCTAGCACAAGGTGAATCATGCTATACATCTCACAAAGTATTTCAACTCTTTCTCTGTTGATCATGAAACAAGACCAGGCAAACTACATCAGAAGTCTTTAAGCAAATGACTTGCAGATTGTCTCGGGCAAATCCAGCAGACAAAGCATATGCAAATCAGAGGTACGTAAAGACTCAGACAGAATAAATCAAGAATGGCGAAGAGATGAAAGAGAGAAGAGTCTCATTTATCTTTAGTGAAAATATGAAGAGTTTATTCCATTGTTCAGTGACAGATTAGGAAGAATTTTGCACAAGTACATTATGGAGTTATGATTACATTAAGAAGATTTTTTTTCTTCTTAGAAAAAGGGACAAAAAACCCAAGCAAACAATTAAAAAAAAAAAACCACCCCGCACATTGTGTGAAGCCTGTCAAGCTCTGAATGGTGCTAGTACAGAATATTGCTCTTCAGAGTGCAATGACCATCACAATGCATACAAATTTCTATGAGCTGGGCTGATGCAAGTGTGGAATTTGTGTAGGTCAAAAGATGAATTCAGGTCTTGGAAAGTTATGACCTGAAATTGAAGCTGATTAGTCACAACAGGGATTTAACATCTGCTGACCCAATAATAGATGTAGTTCCCTACCACACAGTAGCACTCCCCTGGAAGCAGGCAGCAACTTTGATGACCCCATGAGTCCACAAGTATCACCACAGTTAATTCTCATAAAAGGAATCTGTGAAAGAGGGACTGGAGGGCAGGGGTGGCAAGGAACAGGAACGTCCTGCACTTGGACAACAACCTCTGTGTGTCTCTTTGTAACCTTCTGTCAGTAAAGGCTATTATCTTAGAAATATCCCAGGCAGCTAACTCCTGAGCTTCAAGACAACTTCAATATTAACCCATGGTTTCAACATCAAGTCCTAAATTGTTCCAGTAAAGGCAGCTGCCAGTTAAAAGCTGCAATCAAGAGGTGCCTCTTTTCTCTTGTAATGTTTCTGTTCCTTCTTAGAGAAGTCCAAGTCTTGACTGGTCTGATCATATGGCCAGCAGTGGATAAGACATACTGTTCTAGTTATAGTGCTTTCTTATTTTTATCTCATCTTGGAAGCAGAAAAAAAAAGTGTGCAAGTCTACCTAGGAGGAAAGTTTCCCTCTGGGAAGAAAGTCTTTCTTTCCAATTACACGGCCAGAAAAACCCTTTCAGGACTTATTTTCATGGCCTAAAGAACTATAACTATTAGGTATTCACCCTCCAACTACCACAAGCTTTACTTGCAAAACTAACAGTGAAATGATATGCTTTGTACTATTAAAGTCATAATAAAGTTGTGGCACAATTTATGAACCATCACAGTGATAGCAATTGATTAATACTAATTTTCAAAAACAGAATTACATAACACAAAGGTAGATTAGGAAATCAGTCCATTCAGATAATTTGTTACTTCTTGAATATATCTATTTTGAGAAACTAAACTGTGGGTAGCAATGCTGTTAGGCACTAGAATCGGCAGAGTCAAACCATTAGAATAGCTCTTGGAACCACTTTGGCATAAGCCAACTAGCACCTTCCCAAACAACACAAGGTAGTTTCAAAACTGGCAAAGATGAGAAATCCTTTTCTGCCTGCACAGGGTCCTTCTGTGTGGACCATAAAGCAGTTAAATTCTACGGAGCCAGTTGTTTTGTGCCTGTGGGCCATGATGCCAGGAAAGGATCACGAATACATTTAATTCATTAGAATATGCATTATCTCTCATTCAAATTTCTCATACCATAGATCGACTGGGGTTTTTCCACTGTATGTTATTTAAGAGCATTCACTGCTGAGTAGTGCTTTTTGTAAACAGACAGTATGGGGATACCTTTGACACAGCTTGCTTATAGAAGAGAACATGAAAATAGTTCTTCATATCCAATCTTGAGTAAAATGAAAAGCAACCTCAACAAATTAGAGCAGTTCTTTCAGTTTCAACACAATCAAACAGGCACATTTATGTTAGCATTCAGAAAAAAGAAAATAAATACCCACCCACAGTGCAAAAAAATTGCAGTCTTACATGAACTTATAAAAGTTCTAAATGAAGGCTAGTGTGCAACAGTTTAAATTTCATTTATGTTAAACAACTTCTCTTAAAGCTGCCTAACACAAGAGGACCATGAAGTGTCTAAAACAACATCCATTTTTAGAGAAAGTATGCAAGAGCGAGAGAACTGCAAACCAGTGAAGACTCATCTGCACTGTGCAAACTGTCAGGAAATCTACTGAAGGACATGCATACCTGTCCTATGGTATGCTGTAAATGACATCACATCACAAACCCTCTGTGCTTTCAAAGAGTCAACCAGTTTGCAGATGAACACTGATACACATAAAAAGTCACCTGGATTTCTGAGAAGGCTTTCAATAAGGCCTTGCAAAAAATGCTCTTAAGACTGAGAAGTCATGGGATTCAAGAGGAACTATTCTGGTAAAGATGGAGACCAACAGCAAAGAACTGCAGAACTTTAACCAAGTATCAAATGATTTGCTTGCAAAAAGGTAGGTGAAGTCTGAAGAGATTCACAGCCAAAACAAAAAAATATGCTTAAAGTCACATGGGCTTTAAGATGACCTTGACTACCCAGGAACACAAATCTTGTCAGTTTACAGCTCAGTAGAGGTTTAAAAAGTCAATCGAACATCAGGATTTATCTTGAAAAGAAGACATTCTTATGATTTAAGTTTGACAAAAAGGATAACAGAAATAGAAGAAAAGTGCAGAAAAGCACAGTAAAGAAAACGAAGCTACACAAGAACTAGGTTAAGAGCAATTAAGTAGTCATGAACTGAACAGGACTGGATAGAGGTTTATAAAGTCACGGTTTGCTGCAGGATATTAATAGAGAGTGATTGCTCACTATTTCTTCCAACACAAAACCAAAAAAGGTAGACAGGGATTAAGAAACTATTACATAGCAGCAAACACACACCAAGGCCGCATTCACAAAACACATAGTTTAGCTGTGGATATCTCTGCTACAGGATGTTTTGAATAGCAGACTTTTTAAGAGCAAAAGCAATGAGACAAGTTCATTGGAGGTTCACCTAGAACATCCAGAGGGCAGGAAGATACTACTTCTGGTACCAAGAAATCCTTCAACAGGAAGTTGCTGGAGGCTGGGAAAGCAGAACAAGCCAAACCACTTACAGTTGCCAAGCCACTATCCATGGTGCATGAACCTACTGGGGCAGATCCAGAGGAGGGCCACTAAAATGATCAGAGGGATGGAACACCACTCCTATGAGGAAAGGCTGGGAGAGTTGGGTTGTTCAGTCTAGAGAAGGGAAGGCTCTGGGGGGACGTTACTGCAGCCTTTCAGTGTTAAAGAGAGCTTCTCAATGGCTTAAGTACTTACATGGATTCTCAAAATCTCTGAAGCACTGTCAGTAAAGAACCTTTTTACTACACTGCCTCGTTCATGAACTAACCTGTCATCATCAGTTCTGTATAGCTCCAACTCACATTTGCAAGAAAGCCTGAAGGCATTCCCTATCTCTGGAAGTTTAGGAGTAACTGCACATCTGAACTGCCTTCTGTAACTGTCATGATATTGGTATCTAGCTCTAGGAAGAAAACAGGAATCTGCACCTTCCCTTTTCAACTCTGCATTACTGTTCATATAGAAGAATAAATATAGGAACTTTCATTCTGAAAACCATTTTAGAGATATTGTTTATACTGCAAACAAATTAAATCAGTTATACACTCTACACTAACAACATGATGTAAACATTTGCTGATAGACTGAGATGGCTCAATGGCAAGTCAGACTTCACAATTATTTCTATTCCTATTAATATCAATATTTATTTCAAATGATAATGCTCAACAGCTTGCATTAGATACTAAAAGGGAAATCCCAGCAAGCTTACCTACTTCTAGACAGCATTGGTATAACGCTGTTCTAAAAGGAAATTACATCCTTAACCAACATAGTATTCTTCCCTAATAACCCACTTCATAGAAAACATGAATTCCCAGAAAGCACAAAGTATGATAATCCCACTGTAAGAAAAAATATTCCTAAAAATATTTCTAAATGTTACCATATACTTTAATGTAACTCCAATCAGAAAAAAATATGCTTTCTAAAAAGTTACTAAAAATTAAAACTGATGAATGAGTAGTAATACACTTAGAAAAGATGCTAAGATCAAAACAATTCTGTTTTAATTAGAGCAAAAACAGACTGTTTTTCAAGTTCCAGGTTGACCATAGAAAAAGAAATTAAATAACCACAATATTAAAAACAATATACCTACTTGTCCATGATGGTCCTCCAAAGCTGTGCACCTGCAATTGTGGGAATGCAAGATGAAATGCAGTGCACTAAAGAGACACAGTATTATTACATTTTTCTTTATTCATAAGAAATGTTCATATTTAGGACAAAATGACAAAGGAAGTCTCTGTAACAGTCAGTTTCCTGTTTGAAAGGTATATTAACTTTGACTAGCAGTTCTTGAGTTGTTTTCTGTAAAGTTAACATACCAGTTAAAAATGCAAATAGAAAAAAATGACCATCTTATATTGCCACATTTTCACATGGAAGGAGAAGAAAACCAACATAACTTATACTTTACATCTACAAACTGACAACCAGTTTCTACATTCCTTATGACTCTGTAATAGTCTTGCCATCTAGTGGTCGGCTGGAAGTGTGAAGTAACTACAGAGAACACTGGCAAGAATTTTTTTCTGCTTTTTGAAGTGGGACTTAACTGATTTCAAGTCACTACCACAAGATATCTACAGTATTACTTCAAGAACCTGATTGCTCTTGAACTCTGTGCCATCAAAGGCAATAGTAAAATTTTAAGAAGTTACTACAGTAAAATAATCATTCTGTCTTCCTATCCTCACCTCTATGATGTTAAATATGTTAAATAATCCCATAGCAACAGGAGTGAAACACAAATGAAGATGGTGTAGTATTCTTACTCTCTGAGCTTGGTCAGTATTGGTACATCTTGGATGGGGTAAACACAAAAATATTAGAATCAGTAATAGAGAGAATTTACATAGATCACCACCTTCCAACTAGTGAGGTATTCAACAAGAGTGGTGATTTACACAAAGAGCTTAAGAATGAAACTTCGCTAAGTTTTTTAAGTTGGCCTCTGAGCTTTTAATGCTTAGGCAGGAAACAGAATGGTAACTAAAAGTCCAGAGAAGGCAGTGGCAATAAACCATGCTTCAGAAAAAAACTGAATAACTGCTGAATGATAGGCTACAGCAGTCAGAAAGGACGTGGTGGAACATCAAAGAGAAATACTATGCTTCTCTGATATCTATTTTCTGCTTTTATACTGTGTTCAGGTCACTTTCCTAACACTTTGCATGGGGATTCAACATTAAACAGAAGGCAAAATAAGACACTTTAAATAAAATCTTCCAGGCAATGAAAATTACCATCTGATGATGAGCATTTTGATAAAGAATTTAAGATGGTAATGAAATACAGGACAGGAATTAAAAAAAACAACAACAACAAAAACAACAACAAAAAAAACCACAAAAAAACCAAACAAAAAACAAACATTAAAAACACCAGCCCAGACAACAAACTTGAAATGCCTTTCAAACCTGGCTGTATTCACATAAGTCTTTATACACAATGGAGACTAACCACTACATAAATTAGAAAGAAAATACTGCTCACTTCTTATTTCAGCTGTGCCAAAAATAGGTAATTTCTCAATCTATTTACAGATTTGACCAATTCATATTTGGTCTCCCAAACTTTCCAACAATTATGTGATTAGAGTAATGTCAAAAGAAGCATGAATGTTTAGGCAAACTTTGTATTTTAGAAAATAATGCATTTTCACATCTAGCAGTTAAGAAACAAGAATGGTTGTTCACTGATACCAATTAGACTCATGCTAAAACAAATCTCCTAATGCCCTTTCTAAAAATATTGCAAAACTTTATTGAAAATGGTAACAGATCATCATAAATGTACTATTTCTCTCTGAAATGAGCCAATACTTTTACAATAATCATAATATCAAAATAGATTTAGTAACGAACTAACATGCTCTGCAGGTGTTTAATCAAAGAACTCTATCAGAATATTGTCTTACCTTTTATCCTTGAGAATACCAAATCCTGTATTATCTGAAGAATTAGCACTCCAAGTATTATGAGAGAAGTTAGATGATACACTCTCCAAGGGGTTAGTGCAACAAACCTAGAACATCAAGAAGAGAAAAGGTTGAATACTCTTAAATTTATTGGAAGCATAAGTAAAGTGACAACTGCTATTAGTACTGAAAATGAAGATTAAAAATAGACCAATATTACAGTAATTGAATTTAGTTTATTCTCACAACCTTTCCACAGGAAGCAAACACAGAGTTCCAAGCATGACAGTCTCATTTAAAGATGCAATCATTAAACGTACATTGACTTTATTAAAGCACAGAGGTTCTATATAAAATGCTTTGATTACTGCATAGCTAACATTACTTTTAATTATGTTTTTATTAACATAAATTGCCTTTGCACACCACATACAAAAAATAAAACCTTTTCCTGTGTTTCCTATAGGGTCTATGTTCACACAAGACTTTTTAAGAAATCATTCTTTCAAATGCAAAGATCAGGTAAAATTGTATCACTCATGGCATAATACTCAAACTTGTCTTCATAATCAGCTTTTGTGAATTTTGTTTTTCATTACATAAGACTTTAGAACACGCCAAGTCAAAGACTTAAGCTCAGACTGTTGATTTATAATCTCACGCACTGCTGACTTTGCTATCCAAGCATGTTTGGAGATTTGCTCTTCTACCTGTTTTACTGACAAGCATCTTAACTCACCAAGAAGGACATAAAGAATAAAAGAATTAAAATTCAATTAAATAACAATGATTAAAAAAAAGCTGAAGTCTTGTGAAAGGTTGTTTCAAGCACTTAAAATCAGAGGTCTGAATACAGATAACAAGCACAGTAGTATCTTTTTCAAGGTAAAAACCAAAAACAATTAACTTAAAGAATTTTTGGATAACCAAAACCAACAAGAAGCCACTGCTCAAGGCACTGGATTAAATTAGAATACCAACAGAAACAATATCATACAAAGCTGGGAGGTTTCCAAGAAACCTCTTGGATTTAAAAACAGGGCAACGAGCCACCCAGCTAGCTGCTGCTGCAGAGTTTTTCTGCAACAAAGAGGGATAAGTGAAGCAAAAGGGAGTGACAAGCATGGCTACTGAAGGAAGCTAAGAGATACCCTCTGAGCACACTTGGATTCTTAAGAGAAAAATCTATTTCCAGATGTTTTTAAGAAGCTCACAGGACACTGCAGTTTTTGAAAACTACTCCAGTCGTCTTTGCAATCCTCACAAGCTAGGACTGCATCAAAGAAAATGTCCATGCCACTCAATTTCACATTTGACAAACTCATAATGCCTTACCACCCTAAGCAGACCAGGATATGATTTCTACTACAAACAGATAAGCTTACTCTGAAAGCTTTTTCCTGAATATATGTGTGCAGAGTTTGAATTATAAGACTATCCTATGGAGAAAGAAAACAAAAAAGAAGTATGAAAACAGTACCTCTGTACAATTCCAGCTTAATAAATCAAAACTCCTAACACATTTGCATCATGTTGTCCCAGTACTATTCTTGGGAATAATCTTCAGCACTAAAAGCCTTTGATTCTATTCAAGGTTGAAGTTCAACTGCACTGAAGACTTATTTACCTTATTGATAATGGGGGGATAGAGGGAGACGTGACACTGTATAGAAAAATCGAAGGAAGATTTTTTTCAAGCTCTAGGCATCAAAAGTTTATAACAAATGCAGACCTTTAAGTTATGTGGGTTTAATACCATGCCTATTTATTGCTGCTTTGCAGTGCTTATGCATTACTATTCCACAGAATTCATTAAAAAGTTGCTGACTTAGCAAGTGCCCCTGGCCACTCCTCAGTGGTCTCAAAGAAACACATCAATACTGAAATTTACGAACGTGTGCGTGCATGGGTGTGCACACAGACACACACATTTTACTAGTTCTTAAAGGTGAGACCAGATGTTCACTAGGGTGTGGTCTCTCTTTCAAAGAATATGCAGAATAGGTTTGACCTACTTTATGCTCACAGCTGAACGGTACTTCTAGTTTCACTGCAATCACAGCTGTCACCTGCTGTTAAAAACAATTGCACTAATGCGGACAAGGATTAGCAAACAAGGATTAACAAGGTAGCATCCTCTCTGAAAGATGCTTCCAAGTCATGTCATCCTGCAGCTTCTACTCTATAGCTTCTGGGGAAGAAACTGTAATCTATTTGGAAGAGCTAATAGAGTAACCAAACGAGGGTTCTTCACTTATCTGGAGAGCTCTGAATTGTTCTGTCTGGACTTCCCATGCCATACACTTAATAGCTGTCACATTCCTCCTCCTTCTGCTTCAGGAGTGTTATTTAGACTATGCTGTCTGCAATACCACCTCCTATGAATTCATTCACAGCCAGTGTGTCAGCCCTTAGGTGCTCCAGCAATTAGGATTAAAAACAAAACCTGTTTGTGAGCCATCTGTCAGAGAGATCTATGCTCCTGAAGCCCTTCCTGATTAAAACCTGATAGAGTCCACTTGTATTTTGTCAGCATGTGTCTATCATAAGCTTATCAAAAGGTTAGTCCAACATGCAGACATGCGAAAACCACTTATTATGCCACTGCTGTCAGGATTCAAAATTCTTACAGGAATTATCAACATGATGCATAGCAACCAGACTAATAAAGTTTCAGTGGTACTTTTGCTTATTATTAGGAGTTAGGGCTTTTTTTCCTCTTTCCTCTTTAAGGAAAAGAGCAGAGTTTACATAGGTATTTCTAAAACACACACATATCTGTTAAAACTGAAAGGCTCCAGAATGACATCATCTTCTCAACAGAACTATTTTTTGTGCAGTACAAGAATCAATAGCTATACTTACTCAAGTTTTATGGTCTCTTTTTAAGCAATGAACAAGACAGGCTTAAGTTCAAATTGTGTAATTTTTTCTACAAGTGGCGTGGAAGTAAAAAAAACCACAACTAGAGACATAAACAAGATTTGTTCCCTCATGAAATTCTGCAGTATTTTGAGAGATACGTTTGGTTTTTATTTCAGGAAGCAAAGGTTAAAACAATGTATAGAATTGTGCACTTTACATAGTAACTTCAGCAGTTATCTTCATTCTATGACTATTTTAGTCTACCAAAAGTGGCTGGCAAACCATTTTCTGTTGATGCTGAAATTAAAACTTTAAGGCATAACAGCTCCTATTTCTTGGTCTGATCATACTGTATCTGGACTGAAGTGATTCTAAAGTACACAAAAAGAATAAAAACTTGACAAATTCACAATTAAAAGTCAAGATTCTTCAGCTGTGTAAACTCTCTTGCAATTTCAAAATAATATATATAAAATACTACATAAGAGTATACCACCCTGAAACTCCAGAGAGACCCTATCTGCTCTTCTGCATTTCTGTCACCTTAATTTCTTCCTATTCTACAACAGAGTACAAAACCATTCTATTAAATCCCATAATGCAACTTTTCATGCTGCTTTATTTCTAGTGTCACAGAAAAATATGCATTGCCCTTAATTTCTACTGCCTATTCAGAAGTTGCTAAATCTTCAGTTATGTTTTAAGTTAAAGAACCATGCTCTGACTTTTGACAAGATTCCTATAGCCATCAAGGTCAGATGAAACAACAACATGGGAAAATACAGCTGAAATCCCAATGGTAAAAGCAAGACTGTACATAGTAGAAGAGCAACACACTAAAGCTACTGATTAGGCCTAATCTGGTTAGAGAGCTCCCTTACTTGCTCTTGGAGGTGATATTATCTAGTATCACATCACCTCAAGATAGAACAGTACCCTAAGATGCCTTGTCCTCCTTGTCTTTCTGCCAACTCTTTATACTATCAGATGGCCATACAGGAAGAAAAAAAAATCATTCATTAGATCTGTTATATCAAGCAGCTATCTCTCAGTGCAGAGCTCCTGGGACAATTTACTGAACAAACTTGAGTCATTCAAGCAGCATAAGCCAGCTAAGAAATTCCAAAGGCAAGCACTGTTATACAATACCATCTGTAAACATAATGAACTGTTATAGGGCATGACAAAAGCTATTTTTAATTGTACTTGAGATATTGGAAAGATACAGACCTAGTCAACTGCTTCAAAGGTTAAATACATCAATCTGATAATAAGCTTCGTTCCAGCCGTGAAGGCATTTTTTAACCACGCATTCTAGAATTATGAATGACCTGTACTTTGTACAAAGAAACCACAAGAAAATATTTCATCAAGAACAAAACAATTTACGTTGTTAGCAGCCAGAGCTAGTTATTTCCGGAAAGCCTTAGTAGGTACGCTTCTAATAACCAACTTCCCTTAGATGAATTCTAGAGATGATCACACAAATACATGAAAGCTGTGAATAACACAGAAGAGAACACAGAGCTTTACTCCACTGTCAGCTATTATGACATTTATGCTTAAGTGATTTGCAGACTAGCTCAGCGCTAAACAAACACATATTTGCATCTTAGAACCAGAGCCAAAACTCTGAATTCAGAGTATTTCTATGGAGTTCTAAGTAGTGCAGGTTGGTAAACACTTATGTCTTTGTCTGGCTTATGCTAAGGCAAAAATCCACTAACACCTTCCAGATAGTTTTCCATAGAACTGGTATTCTGCCATAAAATAGAGGTAAGCAAGGATCAGCTATGACATAAAGCAGATAATGGCTCTCATCTGTACAGATCAAATATTTTTAGTACACTTTGAGAATGCTCAGCTGCCAATAATGAACAATCTGGTTGTTTGGGGTTTTTTTATCTGCTAATTTTAAACGTATGTCTCCTCCTGCTCTTGCAGGTGACTGCCTAATACTGTTTCAGACAGGTATCTACAGTGACAGCATGCATATAAGGAAAAGATGTGGTCATAAGCGTTTCCTGGTGGTAACTATTTCCTGCTTGGAGGTGAATGTAGACCATTCTTCCATGCTTACTGCTGGAGTGATCAGCATCAGTCTGGGTGCAACAAATTTTGATGTCTGGGGAAGTGGAGAAGGGTTAGTTTTCTTCTAAATACAGCATGAAATACTTCCTGAAGAACACTGTCAAAACACACTGCAAAGGCAGTGCTCTTATTTATCAGTGATCTTGTGAATCAAGAAGCAATAATATATATTAAACTACATTTTATTTAAGGTAATTTAACACTGACTCTCCCAGTTGAACATATATCCCAATGCAGGTTTGCAAAACCTGCTTTTTTCACTTCTATTAAATATGTGAATTTATGTCTATGTGAATTGCTCTTAAATATGAAAGATTTTCATGTTAACCTCTGAATATCAAAATACTGTATTAATACATATAAAATTCTAATAGCTTAAGTATTCAACACAATTTAAATCTAAAACTCAATAACCTAGCATGTTTCCTGTTATTCCTTTAACACATCTTAGGGTCCAAGTCAAAGTATTTAGATACTTCTTCAAGAATTACAGTGTAAAACTCCTTTCCCATCCCTGCACAAAAAGTGTAGGCATTCATATAAGGCAGAACAAGTTAAGCACGTTTTGTGGTAGATTCTAGTTATATAATGGAACTTGGTAGGATCATCTTATATTTATGTGGCATTAACTGTCAATCTGCATGTCTGAAACAAACAATAACTGTGGTACAGTTGCATAGAGGGAAACATATGCAAATATACTTTGTTATATTTAGTATGTGCTGTCAAAAGTTTTAGAATGAACAAAGACTTATAGTATATAAATTCTAAAAAAACCTCTTTGCTCCTAAAAAACCTGTAATTTTAAAAATTAAAAACTTTCAAAAACATTTACTCTACCTCTAATATTAATCAAGACTTCAAATACGCACAATACCACTTTGGGTCACAGAATGTTAGGAGTTGGAAGGGACCTCAAAAGATCATCTAGTCCAACCCCCCTGCCACAGCAGGATTCCCCAGACCAGGTCACACAGAAGCATGTCCAGATGGGTCTTGAATCTCTCCAGAGGAGGAGACTTCACAACCTATCTGGGCAGTCTGTGCCAGTGCTCTGGCACCTGAACTGAGAAAAATTTGTTTCCTTATATTCACACGGAACCTCCTATGCTTCAGCTTACAACCACTGCCCCTTGTCTTGCCACTGGGCATCACCAAGATGACCCTGACTCCATCCTCCTGACACTCACCCTTCACATATTTACAAGCATAAATGAGGTCACCCCTTAGTCTCCACTTCTCCAAGCTAAAGAGACACAGCTCCCTCAGCCTTTCCTCATAATGATGTTCTACTCCTTTCATCATCTTGTTGGCTCTGTGCTGGACTCTTTCCAGCAGTTCCCTCTCCTTCTTCAACTGAGGGGCCCAGAACTGGACACAAGATTCCAGATGCGGCCTCACCAGGGCAGAGTAAAGGGGGAGAAGAACCTCTCTCAACCTACTAACCACACCCCTTCTAATCCACCCCAGAATCCCATTAGCCCTCCTGGCCACAAGAGCACACTGCTTGCTCATGGTCATCCTTCCATCCACCAGGACCTCCAGATCGCTTTTGCCTTCACTGCTCTCCAAAAGGTCAGTCCCAAACCTATACTGATACATGGGCTTGGTCTTTCCCAGGTACAAAACTCAACACTTAGCCTCTGGCTGCTTGAACTCAAACAGCTGTATATACATTAAAGAATTTCAAAAAATAATTTAATGCAGAAAAGTGTCAACCTCTGTACAGACATAAATTAGAAAGATGTTTTTAACTTAAACGTTTTTCTAAGAATGCCATCCTAGAGCTTAGATATCTAAGGTTTTTAATAAAATACGTCAACCAGAATGAAGAATGCGAAAGCTGTTGATTCATGACTTATGTGCCAACTAGTAATGAGTTTTCCATTGGATAGTGCCCAGAATACTAAAAATGCTATACATAAAAAAATAATAATTTAAAAATACAGATGAGGAATGATTATTATTCTAAAAATTCCAGCATTTTCTTTAATTCTTTCTTTGTTAGGACAAAAATAATTCAGTCATCAACCTTTTATTCAAGAATCTTATTTGTCAGGTTTTATTCAAAAGATTATGACCGTATTTGTTCAGCCAGAAAGTGCAGATCAAATCAAACAGCTGGACAGCTGTACTTCACAACACCTTCTAGAATTTGTTAGGAATAAAGATTTTGGAATAATAAATAAACCTCTTTCCCTAAGAAACACACCCCCACAAACTACTTTGACAGACAGCTCCAGAAGTGGTAGTCCTCTCAGAGGTCTATAAAGGTTGCAGGGCAAAAGGCAAAGTTTACTGCTGAAGAATTCTAACTGAAGTTAGTAGCACGTAGGATCAGAATTCAAACTGCATATTCTCTCTACCCTAACTATAAGAAATGACATTTTAAACTTCTAAGCAAAAATATCAAAAAGTCTTTTAAATGCTTTGCATTTAATCATCAAAGAGAAATTTGCTTATAAAGTGGTAAATCTGGAAGGATATTGGTGGTCTGGGAAATAGGATCAACTTAATAAAATGTTGCATTATAAAATTATCTCACACTGTTTGCACGGAAACCTCTTGGGGAATGCAGCAGTCAGTTACCTGGCTTCACTATATTTGCCTTGTGGATTAGATTTACTGCAACCTATTGCATTCAGATAGGCACAGAAAATTAAAAAAAAAAAAATTAGAAGGGGGAAGTTCAAATGACCTAAAACTACCAAACTTCTAAGTCTACCTTGACATCAAATGCTACTGTTATGTCAGTGAAAATAGGGGATGATATTTCCATGGAAGTTAAAATTATTTTGAATTAATCACACATCATCAAATAACCTGGCATTCTTTTTTTTTTTTTTTTTCAGAAACAGGCACAAATGACCTTAATTAACCTGTACTCTGGCAAAGTACAGAAAAAAATCTTAATCCCATTTTCTCATACAGTAGCAGCAGTTTGATGTTAAACAATCCACCTCTACCCACGCTGCCATAAATCTCCTTTTCTTTAATGCTCTCATTAGTCCTGTAACATCCACCATGGAGTATTGCAGATCCTCCTAACACTTTCATTGTTCTCAAAATTCTACTTACTATTTGAAATGTCTCATTATTTTGAGGTAATACATGAAGAAATTATCATTTCTCTAAAGACAACTGCTTTCCACACAGAATTTGCAAGTTTTAGCAAGACAGATTAAATTGAAGCCATGCTGCTTTTTTTCTATTCTCTTCAGGATTTCCATCTTCTGCAAAGTCCTCATCCTGGATTTGGTCCTAATTGTTCAGGAACGCTCACTTTCCCTCAGTTCCTCAATTATCGCATTTGAGTTCTTTTCTGATTGATCCTGTTTTCATATTACTGTTTGAAAAAAGCTGTAAACTGTCCAGGCTTTTATGTAACACTTTCTGGCTCTTAAACAATGTCAATTTTCATTCCTGTAAACCAATCTCCAAGTCAAAACTATGCAAACTGTCACTTAAAAGCTGTTGAGATACTGGCTTTAAATTTTTTTGCTAACTAAATGTCCTGGTTTGGGTTAGTACAGAACTAATTCTGTTCAGTTATTTACTTTTCAGTTAAAGCTCCTCTGAGAAACTGCACTTTCTGAGAATAACAACATGTTTTTGCAGACACTGCCTGCTTCTAGCAGTGATAAGGCCTAATGTTTAGATTTGCTACCAGGGATTGGTATGCAAAGCAAGGTCACTCCTGACTGTGTCTCACGCTGGGGGGGGTCCTCCTTCCAGGAGGAGCGGACAGGACAGGTGATCCTAAACTGACCAACTAAAGTATTCCATCCCATACATGTTATATTCGGTATATAAATTGGGGGTCAGTTCCCCCTTCCTAGATTATTCTCCCTCTTGGTCTTCCTCTTCTCCTGTGCTTCAGTGGTCAGCAACTGAGGAGAACTGTCTGTTCTGCCCTCAATCCTGACCCATAAGTTCCTGCATCCAGTACCAGGATGCAGCACCTGAGCCTGACTATCATCTGCTGCTGAGGCCTACTGCCGCAGTATCAGTGGTGACATAGTTACCATAAAGAGGGGCTTGGGTTCAGTATTGGCTTCCGTACATATTTGTATATATTTATCATTATTATTATTAAAGTAGCTGTATTTTATATTCCAATCCACAAGTCTCTCTGCCTTTCATCCCCTTTCCTTTCCCATGGCGGGGGGGAGAGGGGGAAAGAGGGAAGAGGAAGTAACAAGAAGCGTCTGTCACTGGGTTGGTGGTTGGCCCAGCCTCAACCTTCACTACTAAATTAAGTTAACTTTCTGTTCTAGTTGTCTACATACAAAGCCTTCCTAAATTCATAATTTATACTGGAAAAGTGAACATAATCTTAAAACTGCTAGAGTGAAGTCAAGTAGACCCTAGAAGTTTACCTTTGAAACTGTATTTTCGAATACTACTTTCTAGGAGGAAAAAAAGACCAAAACCAAAAGATGAAACCACAAGCTTTTTTGAGCTTGAAGAACAAACAGCAATTTACTGTGCTGTAGCTGGTAATAAAATAACCACAATACCACTGAGTTGCAAAACCTTGGTAAGGGCAGCAAACTAAGACTATCAGTCTAAGAAAAACAAACTAGCAAACATGTAAGAAATCCATGCACAGTGAACTTCAAAACTGCCTATGCCAGAATGTTTTTCTTTTCTGATAATGAATGTATTATAGATTACTAAAGAAATATGTCAATACATAACCTAGTCTACTACCCTTATTTAAGGGCTAAGAGATAGAAACTCTTATTAGAGTTTGAGGCAGGATTACAATCAAACTATTGATTTGTGTGTTATCCTGATACTTTGGGTTTAGGGAAAGTAATCCCAAAACAAATTAAAAGGTGGCTTTAAGATTTCCTATAACAAAGACAGCTGAAGACAGAACTCTCTCAAATTCCAAATGACATTTAGCACCTGGTTGCTACCAGAAGAAAAACTTTTGTCACAGAAACACACAGATGTTTTCTCCTGACTTTGGAGATACTAAAAATTAAGATACTGATGTGAAGGCCAACTTACTACAAACTGGCCTCAAAATGTCAATGCTACTTCTTATGTGAAATCATTTAATTTTCATGTATTTTTCTTTACATTCTGATTTCACAGATTTCTTTTATTCCAATTCTCACTTAATTTTGTTTGGTAATCTCCCTCCTGTCCACCACCACTGATGACTTTTCCACAAATATTCTAAATGAAAGCAAGTATTTTGTACCAAATATTTTCTTCCAAGAATTTAAATTTGGGCAGAATTAATTCTTTCTGTATTAACTTTTTCAGTACACTCTCAGATTTGAGTGTGGGTTTGGGAAAGACTATGTCTAAGAAGAAAAAAAATAAAAAAAAGAGATTCTGAACCAGCTGAATTACTGTGTACCAGAGTTAAAGCAAGAGGGAGTAAACCATTTATTTAGTGCAACATGCAATTTCAGTAAACAGACTCATCAAAAATCCACAGTTGTTCAAGTGAAATTAAAAACTGAGTTTATGTAGCCAATGCAATCTATAGAGTCTCTGTGAATTTTTTACTAATGACATTTGGTGGCATGCTGGTAATGAGGAGCGGTTTGGATGGACAAAAAAAAAAAAGTAACCTTCTGTAAGCAGTGGAACTCAAGGTTCCAGACCCCAGGTTCACTAACATGTCCTGTTTAAGTGAGCCATTCCCTAAGGGCTGCATTTCCAGTGGTGTCCATGGTACCATGGTCAATGTTGACAGCAGGCAGAAATTTACAGTCCCCTTTCTCAAACACTTGAAAAGGAAAGTAATGACATAGCTGTAACCAAGACATATACAGAGTTACGAACAACTATACAAACGTGGCTAATGCATTTCTCATAGGTCAGATTCTTTCTTGGAATAAACAATAAAAATCCAGACACAAGCACACACTGCCTATGCACACAGTTCTCCAAGTGTGTGGAAACTCTGCTTTTATACACAAGCTATCCACCAAGATGTAGCAGTGGCAGCATTTACAGTTTGTGAACATACATCTGCAAGTAATACTTAGCCTGGTACTATTTTCTTACATTGAAAGAATAAATTAATGAATGAAAAGTATTTTGAAATACTTTTCAACAAACAAAAAAACCCAACACTCAAAAAAAAGCCCCAACAAACAAAAAACCCAAACCCCAAAGGTTTTTACTGACATCAGATAAATAGTTGACTCTCAGCAGCTCCTACTGAAACAGTTTACACATGAAGTGTTTTGAATGGCTCACACACAAGAACTAAACTAACTGCAAGGGAAAACACATCCCCACCAAAATTAAAATGGATGAGAGGAAGGAACTGTCACTACTTCTACAACATTTACAAAACTGTAAAATTAAACTTCACCTTCCCTTCCTCCTCCTTCCACCAACACTATTGCTGATATAGTCAGAGAAATCTCCCATTCAGCAACGCAGATTTTTCAGCTTTGAGGAACCCTGAGATTAGAGGCCCTACACACTGGGAGTATAACTACCATGGGGAGAGGGATACTTGTAAGCACACGACAAAGAAATGAGGCTTCACAGTGTGTCATCACAAACCATGCTGACCAGCTGGATCTCAAAGGAAAAAAGGAGAAGCAGCAAACACACTGTGCTGCAAATACCATGCCAATACCAAAGCAAATGTGATATCAAAGGAAATACGAAATGAAATGTGAAATTAGACTTAAATGACAGTATAATTTTCCAAGTGTCAGATTTCACAGGTTTGCTAATAAGATCTTTCCTGATGTTCTTCAGTCTTAAACTACAGAAGTTTACAGGTCATCATACATGCTGTTGTGTATCTCCCTAGTACGTCTCCACCTCTCAAATCTCTCTGGTATTAGGGCAGTGAGCCTCCTGCCAAGGTACAGCATCAAAGTAAAAGCAATACTTGCTCTAATTTTGCCATTCTGACAGTAAGAAAGTAGAGTGAACTGCATTTTTTGATAAAATAACTTGGGCTACAAGCGTACAAGTTACTCTTAGGGAGATTCCAATAGGGACACAAGAGGAGAGTTGTGGACAATCAGCCATTGCTATAAACCTCCTCAGGAAATGGTGGAGTCTCCAATACTGGACACTTTTAAGATCATGCTAGACACAGTACTGTGCCACCTTGTCCAGACTGTGCTTTTTCCATGAAAGGTTAGACCAGATAATCCTTTAGGTCCCTTCCAACCTAGTATTCTATGAACTTCAAACACTAGTCACAAAGCAAGTTGCCAAGAAGACTACTAAGGACACTTCCTATAGGCATTACATAATGCATGAACTATACACCTTGCTTACGATCAAAGCTGGACAAAAGAATAGCAGCTACTATTCCTTGAGACACAGAAATCTGTTCTGTTAGATGCTGTCCTTGAAAGTTTTATCACAGCCATGATGCAAAGAAACAAAGCATTGTGATTCTACCAAACAGCTGAAAGAGCAGATGATCTCTGAAGTAAGCAGGAAAAAGAGCAAAACAATGTCACTTTCTCAGTGAAAGTACTTACCATGGATACTTAAGAGCAAGATGAATAATAAAAGTCAACCTAAATTATGCATCACACACACTGCTCCTGGGATTAAAGAGGATAAAATGATCTTGAAAATATTTGCACAAAGATCTTCATGCACAATGCAAAGATTCAGAAAGTTCTCCTTCCGTGACTTGGATCTTATGTTTAAACCTCACAGTGTTAGGGTTATACAGAACTAAGTGGAGTTTGTAATTAATCCACTTTGCTTGTTTGCCTCGCATTCTCTTAAGAGGAAAGGAGGCAGTTCCAGCCACAGGAAAGGAAACACAAATCAGTCTTAGAGTCTCAACAGTATTATTAGACAGAGCCCTAATTCATAAATCACTCTACACAAGCAAGCAGGCATACAGCAACATTTCAGATCAGAAAATGGAAAACGTTGGCATCACCAAAACCTACGATCAGGAAAAGTCCTGAAGAAGTTCCAAAGAGAAAGACAAGTTTTCCTACAGAAATAAACAGCAGAGCTTTTACATACACAACAATGAACACATCCCTATATTAATTTCTGGCATTTATTCAACAAAACTGTACCTGAATAGAAAAAGCTTAGTCAAAAAAAGGGAACTGGTGCACTGCAGTAGCATTTCTGCTGTCCGCACTCCACAAAGCCTCCGCTAACTAGGCCACCAATTTGGAAAAGCACACACCTAAAAGGAACTCTGAAGTAATGGCCCATGGCAGCAGTGCGGTACTAACTAGGAGCTAGAGGCCTAATTTCACCAAGTTTCAAAAACTGCATAGAAACACAGGCCCATTTCTCGTGGCAGCTGCAAGAAATACAACTTCCCAGCACAGCGTGCCATAGCCGCCCAGGTCTGCTCTGGCCTGGGGCTCCTCGCTACTGTATGAAACGGGGAGAAGGGAGGGCAGAAATCAGCCACAGAGGGTGGAAGACCTCGATAAAGCAGATGCACACGAGGTAAGGGCCATACCCTACCCCGGAGCGGCTGCCGCGGGCAAAGGAAGAGATGGAGCAGGTGCAGAGAAAAGACCTTCCCCATGGCAGAGCAGCTCACTAGGGGACCAAAGTGGAAGGAGGGAATCAGAGAAAATGTTCCTCCCGAGGAACGAGAAGGGCGGGGTGAGACAAGGAGGTGCGTGTGGCCAGGCTGGGTGGCGGCGGGCCAGGCAGGGTCTTTCCTCTCCCATGAAGGAGGGGGGGGGGGGGGGG
>VWZX01000195.1:0-14968 GCA_013399015.1 Galbula dea | reverse complement strand
GACGTCAGCGGGAGCAGCGCAACAGACTCCGGGCGGGGAAGGAGGAACGGCCCGGCGAGCAGGTGGCGGGGTGGGGGATACGCGCGTGCGCGTGACAGGTGCTAGGGGGTGGTGCTGCGCCGTGGTCCCAGGGGCCATGGCGGCGGGACTTCGCGGAGGTGGTGGGCATGCAGCCTTCGTCTTTGCTTCTCCGCGGCTTCTGCCCCACTGCTGTCTCCTTCTCTGGCGGTGAGGCTGCACTGGGAGGGGGTGCTCTCCAGTCTTTCTGTGCTTTGAGATGTGTGGAGGGCTTGTAATACAGGTCGCAGAAGCGACCAGATAAAAGTGTTGAGGGTTTTGGTTCACTGCTGGAGAAGGCTGGAGAACCAAAGCCTTATTGCTTTGGAAGATGGTGTGGGACTGAAACCTGCCAGAAGATGTTACCACTGGACAACTTTGCCTCCTCCTTGTACTATATCCGACAGCCAAGCAACAATCTCCAAATCCTAAAAAATAAAAATAAATTGTTGTCACAGTGCTGGGAACTATTCCTGACATCCTGAAGGAGGCTACAGGAGTCTGATGGCTTCCATCTGCATCTTCAGTATCCAAGAAACATGCATGAAAAGCCAAACTATGTTGTCATCTGCACTACAAAACATCTGGCCAGCCTCAGGCTCAAGATGGAAGTTTGACACTAAGGTTGCACCCTGGAGACCACTGATGGCACACTGGGGATAATGGTCACTGTGGATGGCACCATGAGCATCTTCAGTGACACCTTGGAGACCAGAGATGGCACTCACCCCTATGGAGTCACTTAGATTGGAATGGGACAATACCCCCCCAAAAGACCCTGGTTTGGGGAGACTCTACAACCAGCCCTAATAAGGGGACAGCCTAATGTGGGGGAGTTGGTCTTCTTGGCCCCACCACCATCCAGGGCCCGAAGCTGCCAGGAATGGGGGGATCCCTCTACCCTGAAAAGCTGCTTGAGGGAATTTGGCAGTTGCCCTTTTGGGATGCTGGGGGTCGGAATTTGGGATGCCTTTCCCACTGCATTTAATGAGAGATAAATCTGGTAAGAGATAAATTGGGTAAGAGAGGAATCCTCTTGGATCTAGCCAGTCCTGAGAGGTGAGGAGGACTGGGGTCATCTGCACTTTGCTCTGAACAGGTGTCTCAGCTACTATTGTGACTATTGCCTGACACTAAATTCATCAGCGCTCTGACAACACAAGGTCTGGTCACGTTCAAAGGGGGCAGTCAGTGCACCAATCCTTTGGGTTGATCACTGTCAACAACATAGATTCTTCTGGATTGCTGGAGCCAACTGCCCTGATCTGCATCACAGCTCCATAGCATTGCTACATGATTTCAATCCCAAGCTCATTTCCCCAGAAGCGCTTGGGAAATCTGGGCGACACTGACCAAGAGTCCCTGCAAGCACCTGCTACTCACTGCAACACTGGCTCAGGCCTTGAGGCCAAGGAGAATTGAGGGGGGACCTGAACACCCCCAACAATAAGTGGCTCTGATGAGGCTGTTGACAGCGGGGACACCAAGAGGGGACATTCTGGAGAATGGATAGACAAGGTGGGGACAGAGACACAAAATGAATTTTAATTGACCAATTCAGCAAGTGCCTGGCTGGGATGGTCACTGCCCCAGAGGGCCCCAGGTATTCCCAGGTGTCCCCATTCTCCTCCAGGGCGGGACCAGCCCCCTCAGGTGAATAAATAATTGGGGACAGGGATGGGGACAAGAACAGGGGTGGGGGCAGGAGGGGACATCAGGGTGCAGAGGACTGCCCCCAAGCATGCCACCACAGAAGTCAATCAAACACAGGCAATACATCAGAGCAACAGATTTCTTGTCTTGCTGCAGGCTGCAGTGGGCAGGTACAGGGCTGCTGGACTAGGACCCCAGCAGTCCCAGCCTCATTCTTAGCTGCACCTTCTAATCCATCTTTTTCTTTTTCCTGATGATCTGCTTTCATAACTTTTTTCTGGTTGTTTGCCCCTTTATTGTCTGATATCTTTAACCCCAAGCCAAATAGATTTCTCTTTTCCTGGTCTGCCAGCTCCAACACTTTCTCCCCTTGTTGTGTGGTTAGTTCAACCTCGAGCCAGGGCTGGCAGAGACAAAGCTGAGTGAGAGCTTCTGCAAGTGAGACAGCAGACACCATAAAAAAAGTCTATCCTGTTGCCCACCCTAGAAATTGCCAAAGGTTCACAAGAAGAGCAGCTTCACTGCTGTTCAGGTCAGCCAACAGGTGAACACAGGGCTCTGGGGCACAGCAGAGGACAGCAGGTCAGCTCCCAGGGGACTTGAGGGCCAAAGGGAGCCTGGAAGCACCCTGAAAGCACCCTGGTGCCCAAAGCTAAGCTGGGCCCATGCCCCCCCAGGGGAGGCCATGCTCCTCCCTGTCCAGATGGCAGGTCACAGTGGGGCCCTTTGTGACATCATTCTGTGACACCCCCACTGCACTGCATCTATTCGGCACAGCTGTGACCCCAGTCCTCAGTGCCCAGCAGGACAGCGACTGGCCGGGTCAGGAGGTGGGAGCTGCTGAGGAGCCCCCAGCGCAGCTCTCAGCTATCCTTGGTGCCTCCAGCGCCTCACAGTGCTGAGACCTTTTGTCAGAGCTTGCCCATTGCCCACCTCCACCCCCTTTTTTCAGTCCCACGGGATGGCAGAAAGGCCTCCCAGCTGCCCCAGCATGAGCTGGGACAAGGATGAAGCTCGCCAGGAGAGCAGCCACCCACTGGAGCCCCACGAGATGTGCACCATCCACCCACTGAAGATCGGTGAGGGCCCCGTTGGTCTGGGCAGGGCTGGGGCCAGCAAGAGCACCCTGCTTGACACCAAATGATCACATTTGCTAAACACGCTGGCAGCAGGGGTCTGGCGGGTATGGGACAAGATGCTGCCTGAGTGCCAGGGCTGCTCAGGGCTGGGAGCTAGCCACAGCACAGCCTTTCCCAAGGAGGGAGAGAGCAGATGGGATCTACAGCCAGCTCCACGGCACGGGCAGTGAGAGGGATTGGGACCTTTTCTGCCTGTCTTCAAGGGAGTTCCTCAGCTAGATGAACTGGAGGCTTCACCTGCTGTGCTGTGCTCTGGCATCACAGCTTGCCTGCCAGACACACTCCAGCCCTGACATGCACCAGAGGACCAAGCATGATGGTGGCAGGAGGGCACAGCTCCTTCCTCTGCTCTTCTGCCACTGGACCCTCTCTACAGCCCTTCCTGCTCTCCTGCTTTAACAGATGCCAGCTGCTTACCTGTGTACGAAGAGGAACAGGAAACTGTGGACTTCATCCAGGCCTTTGTCAGGAGCCCCAGAAAGGTGACTGTGGCCATGTGAAATGTGGCTGTGACAGTGTCTGCTGCCAAAGGCTCTGCTGCCAGGCTGTTGGAGGTGTTCTGCCTGGGCAGAGCTGCTTCTCCCAGGTCTCCCACACAGCACTGCGCCTGCAGTGCTCTGGTCCTGCTGGCCATGTGTGTTTCCCTCTCTCATGCTCCATGTTTCTCTCTGTCCCCTGGCTGCCAGGAGGAGGGCCAGAAGATGAAGTTCCTTAAGAGCATCTGCAACCTGTGCAAAACCGCCAGGGACCATGGCTTGTCACAAGGCCTGGATATCTTCTGCCATGTATACGAGTTGGCAGAGAATATCAAGGTGAGGGGACATCAGTGGCCCTGGGGAAGGGGGCAAGGTGTCCCGGCACCAGCACGCTGTGAGGACAGCACTTGGGCCGGGCAAGGGTCTACTTGCACTGGGTGTTGGCACCTGCTAGATGCCATTCTGGTTGTTGTCTGCAGGTGCTGCTAAAAGAGGAGCCCAGGGACCAACTGTGCACAACAGTGCGGCAGCTCGCCATGATTGCCATAACTGAATTGAGGTACCTGCCCATCCCTCCTGGGGACCCCTGCCCATCTTCATGAGGCCTCAAGGCACTGCTCACAGCACCAGTGTGCAAGTGTGTGACTGGCCCCCTTAACTCTCTGCAGCTTATTGGAGACTGTGCTGGATGGCAAGGAGAAAGGCCTCCTACAGGCCTGCTTCACAAGTGTCTTCTGGCTTCCTCCAAACGATTGGAGCAACCTCTACTTCACAGTAAGTGCTGGATGAACTACAGAAGTCCCCAGTGTCTCTGGACTGCTCTCTGGCTGCCCTATGCTATGATGTGACTAGAGATCCATGCAGGTTAGAGGCTGAGCTTTGCTTTCCTTCCTTTATACCTTCGTGCTCTTCTCATGGGCCTGGCCACATCCAGTGCCACAGATTGCTCTGCTTGTAGCAGATTGTCTGTCCATGGGTCTCTCCCACGTACCACGAGGCAATGTGTCCTCCCTTGGGTCTGGGAGTTCAGATAAGTCTGCAGAGGCGCATAAGTACAGTAGAAACGCTGCCACAACTCTCTGGCTTCCTTACAGACCTTGAAAGCCATGGACACCATGCTGGAAACGTTGGTGCTCAGATGTCCTGCGTCCAGAGTCAGTGAGGAGCTGGAGAGCGTCTTCCAGGTCTGACATCTGCAAAGAGTAGGCTGTTCCTCACTCTTGGGAGAAAGGGTGTCAATTCCTGAGTAGATGGTTCCCACAGCAGTGCCATGCAGGGAGAGCATGCTGCAGGGAGGGTGTCCAACTCCCTTGGGTGACCAGGGACTGACTACCAGGTTCTCCAGGAGCACAGTGGCTGCAGAGGGTGGCATCTGCCTACCTACCTGTCCATGGGATTCACTTGTGCAATTTGTCCCAACCCTGCAAAGGACCCCAGAGCTTGGAACCCCACTGCAAGCTTTACTCGAGACCAGAGGGAGCTTTGATGGACAGGGCAAGTCCAGCCCAGGAGCTGAGCAGTGCTGCTTCTGCTGGAGCAAGCATTTGCTCCCAGGGCACACCAGCAGCTTCTCTCTTCCCAGATGCTGCTGAACTTCACCAACTCTGAGAGAGCAGCCGTGAGAGAGAGGGCCGTGGGCAGGATAAAGACGCTGAGCTGTTTGCTGGCTTCAAATTCTGCACTTGAGGTAAGGAGCCAAGCTCCTCCAGCCTGGCCATCTCCTCCGCCACCTCCCTGCATGCTGCAGCTCTCCTCAGAGAGATGGTGTCTGTCTTCTGAGAAGACATATACAAGATACATAGAAGATATATACACCAGAGCTGGCTGCTATGCTACTTATGCCTGGTGTGGCCCTGCAAAGCCCTGACTCACAAGGGATCCAGTCCTGGAAGAAAGTTTGGTTCAGGGTGATGGCACTAACTGCCTGCCCTCAGCACTTCTGCTGTTTTGCCTCTCTCATCCAGGCCTCGCAGTACTTTGGAAGAGCCATGGATGGCTCACTCTGCTATGGAGAAATCCATATCCCAATCCTGGGACAGCTGATGGGATATCTCACCCTTTTCCGATATTCCAGAGAAGAGACAAGTACTCCAGCTTGTGCAGCTCTCTGTCATCTCCATGAATTCATGCAAAAGCAAACAAGTAAGAGAGGTTGTGGTGGGCTTCATGCTTTCACATGCAGACATCTCCTGATAGGTCTGCTTCTCTTCCTGACCTCCTTTTGCCCCTCTCAGCTACTTCCTTTAGCATCTCAGCTGTAATTTTGCTACAATAGCTGAGTGCTGTCTTGAAGGCCAGGATCTGTTTTCTGCTGCTCTTATTCCTCACTTCTTCCAGGATCTTAAACCTTGCTGGTTTGTAGTCCTGACAGCCAAAGCTATTGTTGATTACTATTTCCTAAAGCCACATCTTCCATTTTCGTGAAGAGCAGATCCATCTATTCATCACCCTGACTGGTCCCTACAGTGCCTGTAGCAAGAAGCTATTCCTGACACCCTCCATAAATCTTCATCACTTCTGTCCTGCCTCTGTAAGCTTGGTAACCTTCCTGACAAAGCTGCTGTGTCTTACTGACTTCTGTGTGCTTTCCTTGCTGTTTAGGCAGGTCAGTCCTAAGGAATCAAGCACCACAGCTCCCACTACACCGTTGGGAATATAGGACCAGTAGCTCCTTGCTGTCTTTAATCACCACCAGAAATGACACTGAAAAGGTAATGAGCTCCCTACTGCTGGGACTCTTGTCCATGGCATCAGCATGGGACTTGTGCTCCCCTCCATTCCATCTTCTTGTAGGACCCTGCAATATACCTCCAGTCTTCTGAGAGGACAGACACCATCCTTGTGGCCATTGAAGCAATTAGAGACTCCAGCATCTTTGACAAGAAGGCAGCAGGAATTGTGCTCTATGTGATCATGAGAGACCCTCACTTCTGGCTGGCAGATGTAAGCAGTCTGTGGCTGGAGTGCTCTTCCGTAGAGCCCCGGCAGGCCTCATTCCTCCCTCAATTCCTACCATTCCCTTCTGTCCATCCCACCATGACTACCAGAACGCAGATGACTTGGGCACGTGAAGACACCATAAGGTGTGCAGAGAGGGATGGGAAGGAGATCTGAGGAAATGGCTGCATGCCAGTGGCAGCACCATCCTCACCTGTGTCCCCTCCAGGTGCCAAAGGTCATGAGCTGCATTCATGAAAACCTCGAATACATCACCATGAGGCAAGCCCAGGAGAGCATACATTCACTGCTGCTCCTGCTGACTGACCAATTCCCCACACAAGTGGTCATGGAACTGTTGCAGTTCTCCCTACCAGAAGACAGGTACTGTGGCCCCAAAAGCCACCAGGGCTTGTCCTCTGAAGTGAGAGGGTTCTGGAGACTCCCTGGCTGCCAGATGTAGGGAATACTGCAGGACCTCTGAGCAGCAGCAGGGCCCTTCTTCCCACGGTGCTGCTCAGCCCTGGGGAGTTGGCCAGTTCCATAGCAGCCAAAGCTGGCCAAGGCAGTGCAGAGCCATGCCACCAGGCTTCTCCCAGTGCCAGCACCACGGGGCACAACACCTCAGCCCTCTCCTGCTGGCCAGGGCATCCCACACAAGGCATGGGTTCTGCATGTATCAGGGCTGACCTTGACCATGCTGCTGTAGCTGAAGGCAGCCCTGCAGATAGAGCATTCTGGCTTGCAGCACTGCCATGGCCATGTGGGAAGTGATTTTCTCCAAACCCCAGACAGCAGAGAAGATCTTTAAGGAGCTCCTCAGCAGACTCCAGAATAGGCGATTGAACAGTCTGGACAGCTTGGCCACAGAGGACACCCACATCCCTCCCTTGGCAGTGAGTTACCAACCAAGGCCTTGATGCCCTGTAGCAAGCCCTGCAGGCTCTGCCAGCATCTCACACTTTGTTCATTTCGATAGGTGGCCACCAGTGACTCTCAGTCAGAGGAGTTTGTTGATGTGTCCCATATCAAGAGCAGTCAGAGGCATTCATGCCTAGTGATGGTCTCCCTGTTTCTCCGCGTCCTGCTCACACTGTCAGAGAGACCTGACATGGTGAGCAGGGGGTCATCAAGGGGAGCCATGTTGGCAGGTGTGGGCTGGGGCAGTGGGTTAGGCGATGGCTTGGCCTTGTCTGGCCATCAGGTGGTGGATGAGTGCTCCAAACAACCACCCTGCCATGGTGGACTCCGGTGCCTGCCTGTGGAGCTTTCCAGACACAGAGGGTCACCAAGACATCTGTCCCTTTGGGCCTGTGGGAAAAGGGGGTGGCTGAGCAGGAGACAGGGAGTCTTTGCTTTTCTGTCCTCCGTGCCCTGCCCCTGCTCTCCCGTGTCCCCATCAGTGTGCCCATGGCTGCCACCACCTGCCAGGGAGCTGAGTAGGAAGCTGGTGCACAGGGAGCAGAGCGATTTTGCCAGGGTGGTCTTTGACCATTTCACGAAATAGAAATTCTGTCTTTCATTCAGGCAAGAAAACTGCAAGTCCTTCTGCCCCACATGGTGGAGGTGCTCCAGGATGGCCACACAGATGTCAGGATGAATGTCCTGCTGGTCTTCAGAAATGTGATGGGTCACCTGACGAGGAAGGAGGCCAGCTCCATCGCTGTGCATCTGGCAGAGAAACTCCCACCCTTCTTTGATGATGTAAGGCTGATGTGGTAGCCTGGGTACCGCAAAGGGGCACTGGGCAAGGACAGCTGCCCTTCAGCCCAGCCACCTTTCAGCCCAGCACTTTGTCAGGGCCTTCTGCACTCCTCACAGCCCTGAGCTTTTGTGGGAAGGCTTCTTGGCTTTGCAGACCAGCATGGCTTCCCCTGACGGGTTGATGCCTCTGAGTGACCTAAGCCCCCTGTCCTGGGGTGCAGCCTGGTTCCTGTGCATAGCATCTGCAGGCCAAGAGCTGCTTCCAGAGCCCACTGCTTACCAGCTGCACTGCCAGGCATTACCAGTGATCCCCACAGCTCCTGCCTGCAGAGCCTGGAACAGAAGGAGCGTCTCCCACCACATCTGCCATGCTCACAGACATGGGCTAATGCTCACAATAACAGGGAGTGGCTCTTTCTCAGATGCCCCTCTTCTTCTCTCTACCAGGAGTCAAACCAGATGAGAGAGCTCTCCATCAGCCTATTCCGAGATGCAGTGGAGGCTGTGGTGGGACATGACAAGAGGAGGATGAAGAAGAAAGTGCGAAGGAGCCTCATCCCTCTCTTCTTTCACATGTGTGACAAGCATAACAGCGTGGCCAGGGTAGAGATTCCAAAGCTGACCAGTGACACAGGGAAGGGCATGTTGAACCCCTGGGCATCCAGGACAAGAGCTGTTGCAGTGTGGGAGTGCATGTCACTTCGGTGTCCAACTGCCCAAGTCACTGAAGACAGTCATGAACTCCATTCTGTCCTTGGACTGGTCCCACTACTGCCTTCCTCATCCCTTCTCTTGCTGCAGAGGTGGAATGGGTTATGGGTTGCCATTCCAGCTACACTCCCTCCATTCAGGCCTGCTCCCCTGCAGCCCTTAGGTGTGTCCTTGCAGAGCCAGCGTGAGCAGGGGCAGAGAATATGGCATAGAAATTTTCCAGCACCTGCCCTACCTGGCCCAGTAGTGCTCAGCAGCAGCCTGTGGCCACTTAGGCCTGAGCACACGCACCCCTACAGGCTTCTCAGCTTTCCCTGCAGGTGTTGGAATACCAGGCTTTGAGTGTCAATCCCTGTCCCCAGGGGCTGTGCCCAGGAGACCTCCAGATGCTTGGCCAGGGCATCTGTCATTTTCCTAAGGGTGGGATCACCCCAGGGACAAAACCAAGAGGAGGAAGATGCTATGTGTCCTTCCCCAGGCTGTAGTACCATCCCCCAGTTTCTGCTGTTCCGCAGGTGTCCTTGGAAGCCCTCATCGCCACTGCAGAACTCCTGAAGTGGGAACAACTGAAGGACATTACCTACACAGAGCAGACAAGGAGGATTGGAGAGTGCTTGGTGAGGAACAAGCCCAGAGGCCTGGACACTGTGGCTCACCTGGGGCCTTGCAGTGGGATGGAGGGGTCTTAGAATGTCTGGGATCCCTCTGCTTGTGGCTCCTTCTTAACCTCAAGCCCACAGGGCTCCTGGCTGGGAGATGGGTATGGCCTGAGAGGAAGGGGAATGGAGGGTGGTGCTGGGAGAAGGGACTGCTGCAGCCAGCTGGGGAGGCTCTGTGCCATGCCCACACTCTTGTGCTGTCTCCAGCTGGCCCAGGACAGGGGCAGGGCAGAAGAATACCTGAAACTGTGCCTGCCATACCTGAAGAATGCTCAGGCCACCTTGCGAGAGGTAGCCCTGGAGTTTATTGGTGAGCCACAGCCCGCGGAGTTCCTGTTTGGCCACCTGGCCCCAGTTCCTCCTCCCTTGGCTACTGGTCTTCCCTGGGGCCAGCCCTGCTGAGGGGAAGCAGTCGAGTGTGCAGGGCTGGGCCCGGGGCTGGGCTGCTGGCAGCTTGCGGGGGAGCAGGGATCTGATTACATTTTGTGCCTAGGGCTTGCTGAGCACCACCTGAGGTACCAAAGTGAGGAGAAGCTGGCAGAGATACGCAGCGGTGAGTAGGGGTAGTGCTGTGTTGGTGGGGGCTGGTGGGGCAGGGGCTAGAGCCTGGGCAGGGGGCTGGGAATTCCTGTGCAGCAGCTCCCTGCTGGTCAGGAGAGAGCCACCCCCCAGAGGCAGCTCCAGATCCTGGAGAGGATTCTGGGGTATAATGAAGGCCTGAGGAGGGTCCTGAGTAAACCAGTGCTGACAGGGATTTTCAGAGTTGCTGAAAGGCTGTAATTGTAGGAGGGTTTTCTCTATCATGCTCAGAAACCAGACCGAGCAGAAGTCTCCATTTGTTGGGAGCTTCCAAATCCTAAAAGGACAAAGTCACTGGAAGAAATTTTGCTTTTCTTTTTTCCTCTAATCTGTATGAGCTCTTCCTGTTTGGTGAGAGGAGGAGTTGAGGAGGTGAAACAATCTGTTTTTCCTTAAGCTGGAGTGAGCCTTACCCATTTAACGTGGTGGAGGGGGACAGGCAGAGCTCTGCAGCATGCTGAAAGGAAAGGAACATGCTGGGGCACATTGGGGCTTCTGATCATGGGGCTCTCGGACACACCAGAGGGCAGCAGGGAGGCCTTCAGGGCACGCAAGGGCAAAGGGGGACCTGGAGGTACCCTGAGGGTACTCAAGAGCCGAAGGCTCAAGTGACCCTGTGCCTAGCGAAGGGGATGCCCTTCCCCTCCCTGTCTGGGTGGAGGGTCACAGTGGAGAGCCTTGTTGACCTCACTGACACCGCTCTGCACTGCATGTGGCCAGCACTGCTGCAGTCCCAGGGCCGCATTGTCTGGGAGGAGAGTGACTGGACAGGGCGNGGTGGAGGGTCACAGTGGAGAGCCTTGTTGACCTCACTCTGACACCGCTCTGCACTGCAGGAGCAGGGAGGGAGCTAGCAAGGAGCTCCCAGGCACAGCCCACGGCTTTCCTCACCACTACCAGCAGCCCCATGGTGGTGAGGCCTTTTGACAGAGCTTTCCCCATCCCTACCCCTATTCTGTCCTGTGGGATGGCAGAGAGACTCCCCAGCCACTCCACTGTAGTCTGGAGGGAGGATAGGGCTCCCCAGAAAAGCAGCTCTCCACCAGAGCCCCATGAGTTGTATGTCCCGCTCCAGCATCACAGCCTGTCTGAAAGGCGCCCTCTAGCCCTAACACACACCTGAGGACCAGGCATGATGGTGGCAGGAGGGCACAGCTCCTTCCTCTGCTCTCCTACCACTGCACCCTCTCCATTGGCATCCCTGCCCATGGCGGGGGGGTTGGAACTAGATGATCTTTAAGGTCTCTTCCAACCTCAGCCATTCTATGATTCTATGATACAGCCCTTCCTGCTCTCCTGCTTTAACAGATGCCAGCTGGTTACCTGTGTACGAAGAGGAACAGGAAACTGTGGACTTCATCCAGGCCTTTGTCAGGAGCCCCAGAAAGGTGACTGTGGCCATGTGAAACGTGGCTGTGACAGTGTCTGCTGCCAAAGGCTCTGCTGCCAGGCTGTTGGAGGTGTTCTGCCTGGGCAGAGCTGCTTCTCCCAGGTCTCCCACACAGCACTGCGCCTGCAGTGCTCTGGTCCTGCTGGCCATGTGTGTTTCCCTCTCTCATGCTCCGTGTTTCTCTCTGTCCCCTGGCTGCCAGGAGGAGGGCCAGAAGATGAAGTTCCTTAAGAGCATCTGCAACCTGTGCAAAACTGCCAGGGACCATGGCTTGTCACAAGGCCTGGATATCTTCTGCCATGTATACGAGCTGGCAGAGAATATCAAGGTGAGGGGACATCAGTGGCCCTGGGGAAGGGGGCAAGGTGTCCCGGCACCAGCACGCTGTGAGGACAGCACTTGGGCCGGGCAAGGGTCTACTTGCACTGGGTGTTGGCACCTGCTAGATGCCATCCTGGTTGTTGTCTGCAGGTGCTGCTGAAAGAGGAGCCCAGGGACCAACTGCGCACAACAGTGCGGCAGCTCGCCATGATTGCCATAACTGAATTGAGGTACCTGCCCATCCCTCCTGGGGATCCCTGTGCGTCTGCACGAGGCTTCAAGGCAGTGCTCCCTGCAACAGTGTGCCAGTGTGTGACTGTCAAGTTTATTTATCTCTAGCAAAGTGGTGACAGTGCTGGACGGCAAGGAGAAAGGCCTCCTACAGGCATGCTTTACAAGTGTCTTCTGGCTTCCTCCAAAAGAGCAAGTGCAAGGCCTGGACCTTGACCTTTATTCCAGGGTAAGCTCCCAGTCCCTCCGGGCGCCTCTCTGGTCAGCAATGTTTCGATGTAACCAGAGATCCAGGCAGGGTCTCAACTTTGTTTTCCCACCTTCATACCTTCATGCTCTTCCCATGGGCCTGGCCACATCCAGTGCCAAAGGTTGCTATGCTTGTATCAGATAGTTGGTCCTTGGGTCTCCCCAAGGTGCAGCATGGTAATGTGGGAGTCCTCCCTTGGGTCTGGGAATTCCGATCAGTCTCGAGAGGGGAGAGGTACAATAGAAACACTTCCACAACACTCTGTCTTCCTTGCAGACCTTGAAGGCCATGGACACCATGCTGGAAACATTGGTGCTCAGATGTCCTGCGTCCAGAGTCAGCGAGGAGCTGGAGAGCGTCTTCCAGGTCTGACATCTGCAAAGAGTAGGCTGTTCCTCACTCTTGGGAGAAAGGGGTGTCAATTCCTGAGTAGATGGTTCCTACAGCAGTGCCATGCAGGGAAGCATGCTGCAGGGAGGGTGTCCAACTCCCTTGGGTGACCAGGGACTGACTACCAGGCTCTTCTGGAGCACAGTGGCTGCAGAGGGTGGCATCTGCCTACCTACCTGTCCATGGGATTCACTTGTGCGGTTTGTCCCAACCCTGCAAAGGACCCCAGAGCTTGGAACCCCACTGCAAGCTTTACTCGAGACCAGAGGGAGCCTTGATGGACAGGGCGAGTCCAGCCCAGGAGCTGAGCAGTGCTGCTTCTGCTGGAGCAAGCATTTGCTCCCAGGGCACACCAGCAGCTTCTCTCTTCCCAGATGCTGCTGAACTTCACCAACTCTGAGAGAGCAGCTGTGCGGGAAAGGGCTGTGGGCAGGATTAAGACTCTGAGCCGTTTGCTGGCCAACTATTCCTCACAGAAGGTAAGGAGCTAGGCACTCCCCTGCCAGACAATCGTCCATTCCCTGCACACTGGCACAGCCTGCAAATCCAGGGTGCCTTCAAGGCAAGCATGTGCACAGGTTTGGGTGCTCTGTCAACTCTGTGCTGAAGCAGGGGTCTTGGTCCCTCCGTTTGCATGGGCTTCTCTTTCCAGCCCCCTTTCTGCCACGATCTAGCTCCACTGCTGTTCATGTGTCAGACAGAGCTGCCTACAGAGCATGGTGTGAGCTGCTCAGGTCTGGCAGCTGCCTCTGCACGGGGCTGCAGCTCAGTTAGCTGCTTTGGATGAGAGGTCCCACAGGGCCCTGCAAAGCTCTGACTCCCCCACACCTAGCCCTGGGCATACTCTTGGGTTCAGAGCTCTGGCCCCAAGTGCCTGCCCTCAGTCCTCTGCCGTTCTGCCTCCCTTGCCCAGGCTGGTCCAAATGAGGATAAACATGCTTGCTATGAAGAGCTCCAGACCCCAATCCTTGGGAAGTTGCTAGGACATCTCCTTCTTCTCATGTCATTCAAGGAAGAAGAGTCCAGCCAGGTGGCTTTGGATGCTCTTTGTTTCCTCTTCATATTCAACCAGCAGCAAAAGGGTAAGAGAAGCTGTACTGGGCTGCATTGCTCTGCATGCCAACATCACCCAATATGTCTGCTTGTCTTCCTGTGACGGAGAGTTTTTGTGCTTGGTGGAGGCACCACCGTGTCACCAGCATTGCCTCTCCTTTGCTCCTGACCCACATGCTCTCCCAGACTGCTGATTGTCCTGTGTACCTGAGCTGCTCCTTCACACAGGAAGCACCCCACACCTCATCTCCCCTGAACGGCTTGTATCCCTGCCCTAAGTGCTCCAGCCATGCAAGCTGTCCCCCATGTCACCACTGTCCCAACCATGGTGTAATTGTGGGAGTGCAGGCAGATCTCTAAGAGGTCCTTGGAGCATTCCCGGGCCAGGAGTGTTTGTATATATGCACTGGAGGCAAGTCGCCCTTTACTTTACACTGCTGCCTACCGCCTCCTCTCCTGACAGTTGCTTATAAACTCTCCTTAGACATTCTTAGGTCAAAGCTCTTTTCAGTACTTGGAAAGCTTGCTGGCAAAGCTGCTGTGTCTTACCAGTTCCTGTGGGTTTGCCTCACTTTTTAGGCAGGTCAGCGCAAAAGGATAACAAACAGCTCCAAGGGGCTTTGGAAGCTGAGACTACGTCCTTGCACTCTTCACCCAATGCCAAGCACCTTACTAAGGTAGTGAGCTGCCCTCTCACTGGGACTCTTGTCCATGGCATCAGCATGGGACTTGTGTGAGCAAAGGCAACCAGAATCAGTGGGGCTGGTGTGACCTCACTGCCCTGGTGAGAGGGTTCCTGCTGATCCCAAGCAGGGATGATGCTGGGGCTGGCTGTCTGTGTTCCAGGGTCCCAGCAGCAGCTGCAGCACTCCCCTGGCCACCAGCAAGCCCTGGTTCTCTGCAGGCCCAGCACACTGTGCCCAGAAGACCAACCCTCATCCCAGGGGCCCTCTCATCTCATCCTCCCCTGTACAGTCACTGCAGCCTCTGCTGCCAGCTTTCCTGCAGGCACTGCTGTTGGCACTGCTGAGCAACTCTCACCAGGACTGCTTGCAGTGTCGTGCTAAGCAGCACCATGAGGGCAGTTGGTGTGACACGGATTCCCTCTCTTCCTTCTTTTACCCATAGGAGTTTGGGAAATACCTCCAGCCTTCTGAGAGGACAGACATTGTCCTTGTGGCCATTGAGGCAATGAGAGACTCCAGCATCTTTGAGAAGGAGGCAGCAGGAAACATACTCAATGTCGTCATGAGAGACCCTGACCTCTGGTTGGCAGATGTAAGTGGCGTGTGGCTGGATTGCCCTTCCCCAGAGCACTGGCAGGCCTCGTTCCTCCCTCCATGACTCCCTCACCAACCCCGGTGTCTTGGGCACCTGAAGCCACCTTAAGGTGTGCAGAGAGGGATGAGAAGGAGATC
>VWZX01000194.1:142489-165304 GCA_013399015.1 Galbula dea | reverse complement strand
GGCGGGAGGCAGCTGCGCATGTGCGGCGGGAGGCGCTGTGGGTGGGTTGCTGTGGGGTGGCAGTGCAGGTGGGGGTTTTAAGTTGGAGGGTCCCGGTTGGAGGAGGTAGATTCTAGCAGTTCTCCGGTCCTTGGTATCTCCTGCGTGAGGCGATCTGTGAGGCGATGTATCTGGCGATCCGACGCGAGCCTTTTTAGAAAGGCTCTGGACAGGCTGTCCTCTGGCCCAGCTGCTCTGTCCACTCCTTAGCCCCAGACAAGTGGGGTGCAGGCTGGCCTCCTTCCTGGTCCTCAACAGTGCCAGGTCTATCTGAGTGCTTCTAATTGGTTTTGCTGAGTTAATCGCCCTTCCCTTCCTACAATATAAATATATAATGTTAATACGTTTTTCCCTAACAAAGAGGAGGAGAGGGGAATGTGAAATTAAAACATTCAGGTTGCCTGAGCACCACCTGGAAGCATGACATGGGGCAAGTGGAAGAGTAACCGAAAATGGGTATGTGGCTGGCTGGGTGAAACTATGAAGATATTCTCAGTAAAACTCTGATCCTGAGCCATTTCCAGGAAATGCCCAATGTTTCAGTGTTCGTTTTGTTACCCAGCTGCGCTGGTTTTGTATTTCTTTCAGATCTGAGAATTTGGTAGGTGCACAGAAGCTGTTCAGCTATACAAATGTCAGAAGAATTCTTTTTAAATTTACAAGGCTATTATACCACACATTTTTTGGTGGTAAGGTCTGGCATGAGTAAGCCGTATGAACTGTAGCATGCGCAGAATGCACTATATTTGGACAGACTTAAGTGGAACGTAAAATGTTGGCGTTGCCTATTTAGCTGCAAACTACCATTTTAAAGAGTGTTCTGGCTTGCATTTAGAGTAAACAGGAGCTATCCCATCAGCTTCAGAGACTATACCCCTCAGTGGAGAGCCTGCATATAGGCAAATGGTGCTGTGCTCTAGCTGGTTTTAATGGGACGTTCTCCAACTCTGCAGTTCATAATTTGCTGGGTGTGGAAAGGTGACATGGCCCAAAGCTTTTTGCTGGAACATACCTGAAGTAAACCGTATCTCTTTTTTCTTAAGCTTCCGTTTTCTAGATTTTTATTACTAGCAGCTGAGTTCTTCAACTATGTACCATAATTCATATTTAAATAAAATTTTCACTACTCTTTGTGAACAATGAAATGTTTAAGTCTGTAGTTTTCAACATTAGCACAGGTTTGTTTCATGGAAGTATTCTGGAGAATGATTAATTGTGTGATGTGCTTTGCACAAATTATGTGGTACCTCCGTGGATACACCTTTTTGAAGCAGCTCTGTAGCTTGGTTGCTGCCATTATAACTACCAAGTTGTGATGCTATAGTCATTATTTAATCATAAGAATTAATTATTTACATTGTTCTTCACTGTTTCTTTTAAATGTTGGGATTTTGAAATTTGGTAAGTAAACAGCATGTTGTCATCCATCCAAGTCTGAGTTTTGGAGGAGGATTTTTACATTGTGTAATATATTCTGTAAGCCATTTTTGCCTGTGGTATTGAAAAAATGTCACGTAATGTGCATTGCCTTGGAAGCTACAGCTCCTGATTTCTAATTTTAGCTTTGTTACTGTCTCTCTGGATTTTCTTAGGGAAGAATCATCGGGTTTAAAACATAGCTCCTTTAAAAAGTGGGTGATAGGGCCCTGATTTTTCATTGAAGTTAGCAAAGGAGTGGCTGTCTCCAGAAAACTAAGCCATCGTTTCCATATATTTACATCCATTTACTTTATTTAAAATTCTGAGTACACAGTCCCTGTAAAAATCAAGGACATCCAGTAACCAGGGTCTCCAAATTGGTGGTAATTTTTAAAGAGCATAGGCTTTTGCTGTGTTGTTGGAGTGTCTCAGACAGGTGATATTATCTGTAGATGTTAAACTGAACATATTCAATGTGAAGTATTTATGTATTGTTTAAAAAAAACCAACAAATGGTTGACCTAAATATCCCCTTTTAGGACTTTTATGCTTCCTTGTGACAAGCGTAACTAACTCTTCATGTTACAGAAGTCAAGGTCTAAAATGCTTAACTTTGAAAGAATATTCATATCCTAACACTATTGCTAACAGAAATACTATTTATCTCTAGGCTGACAGGACACAGTACCTACTAGAAGTAGATCATAATCGTAGCTCTGCTGTTGACAAATTTGGGCTAATGGTTCCAGTTTTCTACATCTCTTTCCCTTTTTGTCTGTCTGCAGAGCCAGGCTCATGGTATATTCTTATAACATCTAGTATCAGCTTGGTGATCTCCAGTATTGTTGCCAGAGCATTTCAGTAAGTGCCTCTTTATCAAGAAATCTGTTTTCTGTAGTTCTAAAATTACTTGACAAGAAGTCTCAACATAAGGGTTTCTCTCCTTTCTTTTCCTTCTCTTGCCTGTACTGTGAATAAATACTTCAGATTTCCATCTCATTTCTGCCATACAAAAGCATCACTACTTAGCATCACTACAGCAAAAGTATCACTACTTAGATGTTTGTACACTCAAAATAAACAGATATAATAGGTCATCAAACAGTTTGGTTTATTCTAAATATATTAGTATATGCATATTAATATATATTATCACATACTGATAATTTTTGAGAGTAAAATACAGTGGTAGGAACATTATTGCTTGTAACTTTTAGAAGTAAACTGAACAAAAGTCATGGAGAATAATCCTAATAAGCCAGGCAATGAACTAAATGATCTCTAAAAGGTCAGTTCAGGCACCACCCTACTCTGCAAAGAAAAAAGGTTATATTGCAGCTCTTGGACTGACAGAATTAACATGATGTACCTTCAGTTTCACAAATCCTCCTTAGTATCGTTAAGTTCCTAAGAAATTCACAGTAATTCCAATGCTATTTCTTTCACCTTGGTTTTTGATTACTTTCAATTTCTGATGCTGAGCAATGTTGCTAAACAAGAAGAGATCATAATCTATTATTGCCAGTGCCTGGCAGTACCTGAGTTGCAAAATTTTCTAGTAAAGAAATATTGCTAAGTGTGCCATATAAGAAATAATTACATAACCAAAGCAAGATGCTCCTGAAAATGTATTGTGAGGCTAATAGACAGCATGTACAAACCCAACATACCATTTGTGCTTTAACAAACAGTTTATTCATTTGCTGTACTAGTATGGTCACAGGAGAAAATGTACCTATCTACAATTCAAGAAGAATTTCATATACAGGCAACATCTGCAAAAATGAAATGCTGGACTTCATTCCAATTGAAATTGATATTGGCAAACATTCACTATGGCTGACTGCTTAATTAAAATCTCTTCATTGTCTGTCATTAAATTAATAGTGCCTATGGAGATCCTGGACCAGTGATACGTAATAAGAATTAAAAGTAAGATATTCTGCATTCTTCTGCTTTATTTTTTTAGGAGACAAATAACAGTTGAAATTCACCTAAGAGAACTTGGTGGGTAGAGAGTTACTCTTTCAAAATAGTTAACAAACCTTATTTTCCATTAATCACTGTAATACTAGAGTGTTTATGTACAAAAGAAGTAGTGTTGTTTTCCTGTTACTGGCAGAAAAAAAAGCAACTTGTTGAAGGCAATGGTGATTGTGTTAACGCTGGTGCATGCAGCTGAATTTTGTAGAAGCATAGTCTGTGCTTTCAGCACACTTGCTCTTGTGGCCTGTGATTTTTCTGAGAGAAAGTTCAAAAGGAAACAAACTGAGAGGTATACAAACAGCATACATTTTTCATGAGTATTTTTATTCCAGTCTAGCAGCTACCAACCAGCACTGACCTATTAGCATAACATAGCAATTGTTGCCACCTTCTGTTCTCGGCAGTTTTTCCTACTTCTTTCCACTTATTTTTTCTAGAAGTTTAATAATTCTTTCAGACTTCAGTTGTTGGGGCTTTTTTCATTTGGTTTGTATGCTCTTTCTGATACTGTTATTCTTGGATTTTGTTGGTGGTTGCATTTGATTGGGGGTTTTTTTCCTATTGGACGAGTACATTTTGAAATAAACTTGAGACAGGCTACCTAGGAAATACTCAGGTCATTAATAGAAAAGATAGCAGCAGTTGAAGGCCTCAAAAATGTTGCTTCTAAGCAGGGAAGTTGGTTATGGGATGTTGAGAATAATGAGAAGGACTAACTGATAAAGAAAGTTAATTTTTTTAACCGGCTTTCAAGTTCATGATCAAAACAGAGTATCTGCAGACAGAGGAGCAAAGGTCACTACAACACAGGGTTATATGGAAGTCCAATAAAAGCATACTGCTAGAACCTACGGTAAATAGATATCATTGTAACAAATAAGCAAGTTACTGTCTGTCTCTCCTGTCTTATTAAACAAGCAAACCTACGCTACTACTGTTCAGTTTGCTAACATCAGCAAATTAGAAACCAGTTAAAAGTACAGTGTATGAAACATTTTTGTCCAGGATGCTAGCTAGATAAAAACTAGGATTCATTTTAAAGGTAAGTAAAGCTTTGTGCTAAGATCCAGAGTAAACTGTTCCAATTAATTCATCTGGTATAGGTCTGCAGGCCTATATTTAAAATGAGCAGTTCATCATTAACACCAAAGTGAGTCAATACTGTTGCTAGGAAAACACATTTTATGCTTGATTCCCACAAAATATTATGAACAAAAAATGATATAATGTAACATGCAAAGGCTGTGTTTAGAGAATGTTTTCCTCAGACGACAGATAGAAAGGTCAAGAGGGAAGCTGGATGGATGAGAAACGACAGGCAAGAGCAGAACAGTTATCTCTGCCTTGGGTAAAGCTCAACTTGAAGGTTTACTGTAAAAGTTAAGAATTCTGTTATTTAAGAAGACTGGCTGAATGGAATAATGAGAGAGAATTTCTTCATGAATGAAGAATGATGTATTTTACACCTTTTTTTGTAAAATAATTCAACAACAGAAACTACAAAACTGGGAAGAAAAAAAAAGATTGCACCCTCCAATATAGTTTTTGCAGAGAAAAAATATATGAAGAAATTGTCAATTTAGAAGCTAAGAGAGAAGTAATACAACTAGTAGCAGACATCATGTAATGCTACTGATGACTGGTCAAAAATTGTAGATTAATTCCTGTCATTACCAGGCAGGTGATTTTAAACAAGTGAGTAATGACAAAAATTCAAATTCCACCAAAATGTATAAAACATTACTTTAAACAGACGCCATATTTTAGTTAATCTGGTAGAAGTCACAACACCCAGCCAGATTTACTAAGATACTTTGGGTACCTCTTTCTTACCAATCTGACGAACAAAGCTACTAAGAATAGCTGTATGGGAAAGGGCATCAAGAGGTGATCTTGTCTGTCATGGCAAATTCCAGACTGCAGGTGTGCAGCCTAGTCGAGGGAGGTGTATAGTGGTAACTCTCTCATGCTTCATTCTTAACAAGTTCTGTTCAAGTGCAAGACAAAACATGTTCCAAACCCTGCCCACGACACAAACAGCACAACAAATCACAGAATCACAGAGTGGTAGGAGTTGGAAGGGACCCCGAAACATCATCTAGTCCAACCCCCCGCCACAGCAGGATTCCCTAGACCAGGTCACACAGAAGCATGTCCAGACGGGTTTTGAATATTTCCAGAGAAGGAGACTCCACAGCCTCTCTGGGCAGTCTGTGCCAGTGCTCTGGCACCTCAACTGGGAAAACATTTCTACATGTATTCACATGGAACCTCCTATACTTCAACTTACAACCATTGCCCCTTGTCTTGTCACTGGGCTTCACTGAGTCTGACACATCCTCACACATCCTCACATCCTCTCGACACCCACCCTTCACATACTTAAAAGCATAGATGAGGTCACCCCTTAGTGTCCTCTTCTCCAAGCCGAAGAGACCCAGTTTCCTCAGCCTTTCCTCATAAGGAAGATGTTCCACCCCCTTCAACATCTTGGTGGCTCTGTGCTGGACTCTTTCAAGCAGTTCCCTATCCTTCTTCAACTGAGGGGGCCACAACTGGACACAATATTCCAGATGCGGCCTCACCACGGCAGAGCCAAGGGGGAGAAGAACCTCTCGACCTGGTAACCACACCCCTTCTAATACAGCCCTGAATTCCATTTGCCCTTCTGGCCACAACAGCACACTGCTGCCCCATGGTCATCCTTCCATCCACCAGGACCCCCAGGTCCCTCTCCCCTTCACTGCTCTCCAACAGCTCAGTCCCCAACCTATACTCATACATGGGGTTGGTCTTTCCCAGGTGCAAAACTCAACTCTTGGCCTTATTGAATTTCTCCCTGCCCAACTGTCCAGCCTCTTTAAGTCACACTCAATGGCAGCACAACCCTCTGGTGTGTTAGCCACTCCACCCACTTTAGTGTCATCAGCAAACTTGCTGAGAGCACACTCTGTTCCCTCATCCGGGTCATTAATGAATAGACTGAAAAGTACTGGTCACAGTACTGACCCCTGAGGGACACCACTAGACACAGGCCTCCAACTAAACTCCATCCCATTGACCACAACTCTCTGACTTCTGTCCTTCAACCAGTTCACAATCCACCTCACTACCCAATCAGCCAGACCACACTTCCTCAGTTTAGCTGCAAGGATACTGTGGGAGACAGTGTCAAATGCTTTACTGAAATCAAGATAAACCACATCCACTGCCCTACCCTCATCTGTTCACCCCGTTATGTCCTCATCAAAGGTTATCAGGTTGTTCAAACATGACTTCCCCTTGGTAAACTCATGCTGACTGCTCCCAATGATGGCTTAACTGCTCTCTAACCCAGTCCTCCTCAACTAAGGAAAACTCCTCCAGTATCCTAACTTCATCAGGGGGCTCAGGGGTCTGAGGCTCCTGAAGACAGTCTCTAACAGTATAGACAGAGACAAAGAAGGCATTCAGTAACTCCACCTTCTTTGTGTCATCTGTCACCAAGGCACCCACCTCATTCAGCAGGGGGCCTGCATTGCCTCTAGTATTCGTATCAGGATGTTAGTCTTACTGGTACTGATTCTGCAGCTGAATGAAAGAAAGCCAAGGAGGCACAAAGCCACCTTCCTTCATTTCAGGCAGCCTAGGAGACAAACTTTCCCTTACAGTCACTACACTACTCTCTAACATCCCTAAAACCATAATTGTGGCTGTCAAGGAGAGGACCAAAGACAGGGCTAGGCTCACTTGTGTTCCTGAAATGGCCTCTCCCACTGCTGTTACCAGAGGCAGACTAGTCAGCTACGTGGGCAACTGTCTCTCAGGTTCTTACTTTCTGCTGCCAATTCCCTTTCATAGCTGCATAATCCACCTCCTGTGTTCCTTACACAGTATTACATCTCAAATACACTGTCCATCATTCCTTCCTAGTTTCTGAACAGCTGGACTATTCGCTTGTTCAGCCTTTGAATGGCATGGCTACCTGTTCTTGTTTGGAAGTGTCTTCCACAGAAATGCAAGACAGAGAATTTATCCAGTTTGATGTAAAGCACTACAGAAAAGTCCCTTGCTTTATTTTCTTCACCAGCATAAGATCATGGCCTCTAACTTAATATTTTTAGTATTTTCCCATTTGTGAGAAATCTAGCAAGTGAACAGCCTAAGCATAATAAAAACCTTATAATCTGTTCTAAAATTACATTTATTTTATCATTCAGCACATACTACAAATCAAGAATAAGGCTGATTTCTAACACAGCATCTTTTACTGTCATAAGTCCTGTTTTCCAAAGTTACTGCTGAAATTATAAATGTACTGAATGCTTCAGATCACAAGACAAAAATGTCATTTCAGACAGTGGTGTGGTTTTAATCAGGATATACAAATGGCATTTTTAGGAGCCCACTGGAAGAACACCATATCAACTTATGGCAAGTTTAGGAGTCAGTCTGCTGAGTTAGTTTCTTCATCAGTTCAGACTGAGGAATAAAATTCTCATTGCCTGAAAAATACACAAAAGGGTCACCTGCCAGGATTGGAAGGTGATAAAATAAAATGATGAAGGGAGAAATAAGCAATTGACCATTCAACTGATATTGAACTATTAATGAAAGTATTTTTCTTTACACCACAGAAGGGACCATGCTTTTTTTCATTCCCTTGAATCATATAGTCCAAAACTTTACCAGACCTTAAAAATACAAATCAGCTGTTAGATTACTGAAATAACTTGTTTATGGGGTTTTTTCCCCCAGCAAAAACATATGCTTGTTCTCACAGAGTTTAAGTTGCAGCATGGCTGCATAAAATCTTGTGTATATCAAGTAAGAAGATTCTGGAATTTTCCTGACCCTGAAACTGCTGATGATTGCCACCACAAAAATGACTGCAAAGAAAAAGAATTGTAGGGATCCAGTCCTCCAAACCACTGTCAGCAGAATTTAAAAATGTTATCTTGCAGTCCCAGCACACTTTTTTCACCCCCAAACTCAGCTTGTAGTTTCTTCCTTCTTGCCTATGATTCCGAAGTGCACTGACCCAGCTGACCAAATGTACCTTGCTAGAAGAGGCTGTAACTCCTCTTCATCTACTGAAGTTATATTTACCTGTAACAGTTACATTGCACTGGAATATTTCACATGGGGAAGGTATAGAGGTTACCCAAACCACTTCAGTTCTGAGCTTCAGCCACTGTACTTCAGCCACATGCAGCATTTTTCACAAGGTAAATAATACAGTAAGAGTCAAAAAAAGTCAGGAGGACAAGAGGATGAAGAGCAGACCGTCACTGAAATTGGAATGACACATTTAATAACACTGTGAAATAGCACACTTTAGCTTCAACAGCTCATCAGATTCAACTCCCCTAATCTACATTGCACTGGCAGCTTCTGAAAGTAACAATAAAATCCACAGGCCAAATCTCTGGTGTAACTCTGCTGAAGTCAATGAAAGTATGTCAGAATTAGTTTAGTCCAGCAATTACTGTCCATTATGTGGCGTAACAGAGGGGCTGTAACACCTGATGAATGACAAACCCAGATAACATAGGTGCTGTGGTGCATGGCTGACAGCACCAGCATGACTGTGCTTGGAAATCGCGGAGATCCAGTGTAGACAGCACAGGCCCAGAACTTCTGCTGAACTTCCTAAGTGTCTTTGTACAGTGCTCCAAAAGGCTGCAGGCTGAGCACATGTTGCAGAGCAAAGCTCATCCTATCCCATCATGGAGAAGCATCGTGTAAAGGTCTGGGAATTAGGTTACCTGTGGTTGGATTTACTAGCTCCATTTCAGCATCAGCCAGATGGATCCACGCAGAATCAGCAACTGCACTCCCATGCTCCTTGTATCTGGAGGACAATGCTGAGACATTGTAGCTGGATCCGCACCGAGCTGACATGAATTTACAGCTGACATAGATCTAAAATATAGCTTAAAAGCATTTAGCTCACATATATCGCTACAGCAAATGGGCCACATCCGGCATGTATTGTTCACAGATAATTTAGAGTTGACTGGGTATGATTTAAACTAAATCATGTTTAAGAGACAGATTTCTTTTCCTAGGAATTTTCAGAAAAACAGCCAAATTCAGGAAGGAAAGCCAAAATAGGATGTAAATTTAAATTGTGGATCCCTAACGTACAATGTAGGCATATTGTAGGTGATTTGTAATTTAGAGGCCAGAGAGGCAGTAATTCCACATGTAACAACAGCAAAATGTACCCCCAAGCACCAATTCAAATGAGACCCACCCAGCAGAAGTGAACTGGAGCCCTGCATTTTCCTAGCCCTGTGTCTTTTGCCTGCCATCCGAAAAGCTTACACAAATCCAGGTTGCTTTCTGTTTAATCCCCTCTATCCCAACACTTCGTAACTTCTCCTGTCCCCTTACCTGCTCACAGTCAAACAACATGGCTTTATGGATGGATGTATTTTGTTTGTTTATGCAAAAAACATTTTCATATATGTTTTCAACGGCACTAACCAATGCTGTCTGTCTAGTAATTGTCTTCCCTTCCCCAGGAAAATGTTTAAACGCAGAAGGGGCTAAAAGTCGCAGTGAGCATCCTGGCAGAAGACAGCTCTTTGCAGATACGCAAAGTTGATACACAGATACACAAGTTGAGAAACAGCTTCTGTATCCTGTTTTATCAACTGGAGGGTTACTAAGGGCTAGTGATAAGGGTGGCGTCATACACTTTCAGCTCTCTTCTGCTTCCACCTCCGCGGTGACTGCTCTCTATTACCTTTGGCAAGTTACTTGCTTTTTGCTGTTATTTTCATTTAACTGTGGAATGAATGTAATAGGTGTTTTGAAGATTATCTCAATAGTACTTAAGGCCCTTTCAGACACTCAAGTGAAAATATGGGTGTATAGAAAATCAAAGTATGATTATTATGAAAATGTGCATTTTTGTTTAGAGTTAAAGAATTAAAGGCATGATGATGAGATAATCAGACCACTGGCACTGAAGGATTTTGAGATGTAGTATTAAACAAGGGAAAAGCAGAACAGTTAATTGGGCGTAGGGAGGGCTTTTCTAGCAAGCAATGTTCACTTCATGCGGTTTTGGTTCATATTGGTACCTAAAAAAAGATACAAGTTATTGCAGTATGATTGGAAATAGGAAAATAGTAAAACAGCATTTTAAGGGCCCAATCCTGTAACCATATATACATTAACAAGGTTAAGTCCAGAAATAGGTCCATACTGTTTTATTTTATTGGTCATATCAACAGATAAGGTCTACTGGAGACCATATGAGCTTATTATAATTCCGAGCCTTTCTAAGTGTTATGGTTTGGGTTAGAACAGAATCAATCCTGTTCAGTAACTGTGTTTTCTAAAGTATTCCATGACCACATGCATAGGGTCGTGTCAGTTTTCCCCACACACACACACCTTGCCTGGACTGTCCCTTTAAGAAACCTGAGATTCCTGAATCAAGGACACTGCAAACCCCCACCCAGGGGGGAGAAGCCGGGGGAATGCTGGGTTTCTCCGGGGGACTTTTGTTACACTCGTGGCCATGAGGAAGCTCCCCTTTCTTCTCCCTCTGCTGTGACTTGGATGCTGTTGCTGCCTGCTTCTGCTCTCTGAGACACACGTGCTAATTTCTTGGACTGGGAGCTGCTACCGGGGACTCAGGGAAGCTGCTGTGCTGGCATCAGGATGGTTCAGTATTTTGGGTCCTGTACATGTTTATATTCTTTTTGTTTATGTTTGCTGTTGTTATTAAAGCAGTTTTTAGTTTTTAACTTCCAATCCATTCTCTCCTTTAACTGCCGTGTGTGGGGGGCTGGGAAGAGCCTTTAAATCCACCACACTAAGAATATGCAATCAAAAAGTAGCTGAAGATTAGCCATATTGTGATTTATTAAAAATGAAAGATCTAAACTAACCCACATTAGCCTTCAAGTCCCCCGGCTGCTTCTAAGAAGCCAATGTTACTTCTGTTAACTACTGTTCTTTTTCAGAGAACATTTAGTACTTCATGAAATAGAGTAGGTACAACTTGATCCAGAAAAGGCTAGAAGGATGACATTTATAAGCTCAGGTTGCCACAAATTGAATTTAACTATAACTGTAGTGCACATGATGTAAAATCAGACACAAATGAGATATAACACTGAGAGACTGGAAGTTATATTACCCCACATTTCATTTATCTAACTTTCTTTTATTTATCTGCTTGTTTGGATTACCCAGTATCATGAACATTCCAGTAGCAGCCCCCTAGCTGGGATTTCTATTTATAGCATACTGTCTCTTCATTGGATGCCCCTCCACATTAGTTTCAATGAGGCAATAATTAGACCCTTAATGCAGAATTAAGATACCTTTAATAACTGAATTTAGACACAAAATTTAACCAGCATTCTTTCAAAAGACAATCATTTTTATAATGATTTATGACTGTGAAAGAGGATATATTTCTAAATGTTCCTCTTTTGCATTTTCTCCTGTTTTTCTTTCTTGTATTTTTGGGCTAGACAGCCACCATCTCCACGAATTTCAGGTTTCACACATGCACATATTTAGCCATAAGGCAATTCTGAACTTTCAAAATTAAGCATACAGCTATTCCCAGTAGGATAGAAGATTTCTTTTGCATTCTAAGTAAATTCTGTCTTACTTAGCATTTCTGTTCTTTCTACTTTACTCGATGTGATGCTTAACTAGAGTGAGACTTTGCCACTAAACTGGAGAGATGGGTTTGGTGGATGGACTGTTAAATGGAAAAGGAACTGGCTGGATAGTTGTGTCCAAATAGTTACAGACAATGGCTCAGTGTCCAAGTGGAAACCAGTAATGAGTAGTATCCTTCAAGCGTCTGCACTGGGACCAGTTCTACTGAGTATCTTCATCAATGAAATAGCGCAATCAAGTGCACCCTCAGCAAGTTTGCAGATGACACCAGGCTGAGTGGTGTTGTTGACACAACTGATGGATGCCATCCAGAGGGAAATGGAGAAGCTTGAGAAGTGGGCCTGTGTGAACCTCATGGGGTTCAACAAGGCCGACTGCAAGGTTCTGCACCTGGAGTCAGGGCAATCCCCACTATCAGTACAGACTGGGGGATGAAGGGATTGAGAGCAGCCCTGCCAAGAAGCTCTTGGGAGTACTAGCGGATGAAAAGCTGGACGTGAGCCAACAATATGCATTCGCAGCCTAGCAGGCCAACCCTATCCTGGGCTGCATCAAAAGAACCATGGCCAGCAGGTTGAGGGAGGGGATTCTGCCTCTCAACTCTGCTCTCATGCGAGCACACCTGCAGTGCTGCATCCAGCTCTGAAGTACTCAGCACAGGAAAGACAGGGACATTTTGGGGAACATCCGGAGAAGCAGCCACAAAAATGAACGCAGGGATGGAACACTTCTGCTACGGAGAAAGGCTGAGAGAGTTGGGATTGTTCAGCCTGGACAAGAAAAGACCTTATTGTGGCCTTTCAATATATAAAGGGGGCCTATAAGAAAGACACAGAGAGACTTTTTACAAAGGCTTGTAGCAACAAGATGATAGGCAATGGCTTGAAACTGAAAGGGGGTAAATGAAGACTAGGAAGAAAATATTTATGATAGAGTGGTAAGACACTGGAACAGGCTGCCTAGAGAAATTATGGATGGCCCATCCCTGGAAGTATTTGAGGTCAGTTTGGAAGGGGGTCTGAGCAACCTCACCTAGTGAAAGACATCCCTGCCCATAACAGGAGAGTTGGCATAGATGATCCTTAAAGGTCTTTTCCAATCCAAACCATTCTATGGTTCTACAATTTTAAAGGGAAAAAAACCCTAACAAATATTCAACAACCTTAATCCCAAGTACACTCACCAGTGTAGCCCTTACTGCAGCTCTTAGTATTGTAGTCATCAAGAGCGGCACTACAGATAAATATTTCTTCACCACCATCTCTCATCTGACATTAACTCAAACAGAATTTAAGAAAACTATGTTCATTAGTTTTCACTGTGTAATGTATGCAACCTACTCTGTGTTTACCACCAAAAACTAACCATATATGCCGTGGTGTGCCTGCTCCAGGTAGGAGGGTTCAGTATGTCAGCTGTGGATAGTTAGGACAACATGGCAGAGGTTTAGAAAGGAAACCTGTGAGTGTGTATGGGGTTAAATGACATAGCTGGATATTTCTTTCCTTTGACTGTTTGAGTTGGTTTTTTTGGTGTGGAAACTTCACTCCAAAATTACCTTTTTAGTGTGTGGGAATTGGACAGATAGCAATTTTGAGAATGTCTGGAGGGAGCAAGGTGATTTGAGTGATGAGACTCATAAGCCTTGTAATTACAGTAATTATGAGACCATACCTCTACAGGTAAGAACTCATAAGTAAAAACATTAGCATGACCATTTAAGAAGCTCAGTAATTCATTCCAGGGCATGTGGTTACAGTGTAATGCTTAACATAAATTTCATTTCTGTGTTGCTACTTGGTCTTATCTCCAAAGCATAACCATTCTGTAAGTATAGATCCCTTTGTACTGTATCTTTTTTTAAGACAAGTCTATAGCATCTCTAACAGACAGTTATAGATGGTCAAATTTTACTATGTGTTTTAGACATCATTTGCCCTGCAACTTTATAAAGAAATAGCCTGAAACACTGGAATGTTCTGACTCAAACAGATTTTACTCTGAGAAATGCATGCTGGAAAAAACATATACTCCACAAAGGGAACTTTTCTTTCCTGTATGTGCTGCACGTGCTTTACTCTAGCCCTGACCTGCTACAGGATGGATGAGAAAGAAAATCCAAGTAGTGTGAGGGAATGCCTCCTTCCTGAACATTCTGTGCTCTTTTTCTAATTTATTTACTCAGCACTTCAACTCCAGGTATGTCTTCTGGCACTGTGAAGTAGTAATGTCCCAGACCTTTTGAATGGTACTGAGAGAACTTTGTTAGAAAGAAGAAAGCCTCTTACCAAATCCATATGCTGAGATAGAGAATATAAAAAACCACAAGGTCATTAGATGGGAAATTGTTAATATTCTTCAAAGTTTGTATCCATGAGCTGCAACACTAAACGCCCATCATCAAATGATGGTATCATATGGAAACGGCAGGTGATCCTTTTGATTGCAGCACTATATAGTATTTCTTGGAAGATGTGTGCAGGACAAGTTTGTACAAAACTGAGCTTGTTTAGTTTTTTATTTAGGTTCATTTTGCTGATTTTTACTCTCATTGGGCAATGCCTGCATTGCTCATCATTTGCATTTATGATGCTAACATACATATTTTATCAGTCAGCGAGTCTTCTACTTCAGTATTACAATTTTGTTTGGAACATGGATTATTCTAATCACGCAAAGTTACTACTCCATATGAAAATCACTTTTAATATCAATCAATTTCAGGTACAGCTGAAATAATATACTTTTTTTAAAATGTTATTAATGAGAAGTCAGGTGTAGAACATTGCAAACCAATTAAAACATGCCTTTTAAACATGCAGTAGGCACAGGCTGAAACAAGAGAACTTCTGGCTTAGATACTAGGAAAAAAACTTTGCATCATGAGGACAGTCAAGGTTGTCTTGAGAGGTTTTCTGGAGAGGTTTTGTAGTCTCCAGCCCTGGAGGTTTTCAAAACCCAACTGAGAAAAGCCCTAAGCAACCTGGTCTGATTTTGCCCTGCTTTGGCCAGAAAGTAGGACTAGAGACCCTCCAGCATGGCTCGTCCTACAAGCCTATGAGCTACTTTGGTTGTCTGCAATGGTTGTTGACAAGTGTGTATGAAAGCACTCAGCGAGGAATAAGTATGCATTACACTCCTGAACATCTACCAGTATATTCAGACATCTTAAGAATCATCACAGAGCTTAGCTTTACTGTATGGTTGTTTGTTATGCAATTAAAATGTAATCCCTTGTAAAAGCTGCAGCTTCCAATCAAATACAAAATCACTACATCTGTCTTTCCAAAGCCTGCCACAGGAAGCAAAACAAGCCTCATAACCTTTGCATTATCTCTATCTTCGTTTTTGTCCTAATCTTGCATTAAAAGGTTGCAATAGCTACTTTCCAGATAAGGCAAGAATTTGCTTTTTGATATAAACATGTTTTTAAGCATTTTCTCCCCCCTGGCCTTTTTAGCTTCTGTGTAATGAAACAACTCCCCCCAAGATTTTGCATCCTTTCTCACTTCCAGACATGTTTTTAATGGGGATTTTGGTAAAATACAGAAAATGAGATCCTGAATTGCACTGTTCTGACAACTGGTTGAAAATTCTGTTTTGTTTTATTTTGGATGAACTTTTCACTGGAATATTTGCTTTGATTTTGGTTGTGCTCACCTCATTAAGAAGAAGTGCCCTTTAGTATTTTAGGAGGACTGCTGAGGGATTAAAATGCATATACAGGCTTATTTTTTTGGTACTTTTATGCTGTCGAGGGTCGAGGCTGGGCCGACCACCAACCCCATGACAGACACTCCCAGTTATCCCCTTCCCTCCCCCAACCGGAAGGGAAAGAGAGTAAGAGAGAGACGTAGAGACTTGTGGATTGGAAAATAAAACTAAAACTACTCTAATGATAATAATAATAATAATAATAATAAATGAAATATATACAAATATGTACAGAACCCAATACTGAACCCAAACCCCCCTTGATGGTAACTACATCACCACTGATACCGCAGCAGTAGGCCTCAGCAGCAGATAAGTCAGGCTCAGGGGCTGGATCCTGGTACTGGATGCAGGAACTTAGGGATCACTGAAGCACCAGAGAACAATCTAGCAATCAAGTACCATCTAGCAATCTAGCAAGGGGGGACTAACCCCCAGTTTATATATTGAATATGACATATATGGGATGGAATACTTTTAGTTGGTCAGTTTGGGGTCACCTGTCCTGTCTGCTCCTCCCTGAAGATGCAGCCTTTAGCTGGTATTCCCCAACATGAGACACAAGATTTAGCAGGGACCTTGCTTTGTATGCCAATCTCTGGTAGTAAATCGAAACATTACGCTTTATCATGGCTAGAAGCTGGCAGTGTCTGTGAAAACATGCTGTTAGTTTCAGAAAGCACAGTTTCTTAGAGGAGCTTCAACTAAAAAGTAAAATTACTGAACAGAATTAGTTCTGTCCTAACCCAAGCCAGGACATATGTTTAGTATTTCTTTGGGTTTACAGAAGAGGGATTTACCCAGGACTTTAAGTGACCCTCCCAATAGTAAAGTGGCCCTTTGAAGGCCAACATTTGTATTAGCTGATATACTATCAGCATTTACACATACATAACATAAAAGAATATGGGAAAAGAATATTACTATCTTTGCAAAGTCAAGTACTCAAAAGTCACAAATACAAAATTAAGCCTTATTTTGCCCACCTTACACATCAGCATTCTGGTATAATAATTAGTGACTGAATTGCATAGTCCTTGCCCACATGAGCAGCTATACATTTTTTATGCTTTTTCTCATTCTCTAGTACATTGTTGCAGGTCTTATTTACCATACGAAATTTAAACTCTGTTCAGAAGAATGAATTATTGCTTTTTGGTGAGTCTCACAAAGAAAGCATTCTACTTCATCAGAGGAATCTTCACGGTTCCTGTATGAGATTGGGCATACTCCCTATGACCATACACTGTTTTGTGGTGCAGAGGGGAAAATGTGAGATATTTGTTAATTTGGTATTCCTAAGACCTCACTTTTTTTAGGAGAACTTATATGTGCCAAGCACAGTCCCCTTTGGTTTTGTTTGCAACTGTGAGCACTCACAACTTCCTCAAAAATGGCTGTAAGCTGAAGCATAGGAGATTCTGTGTGAATACACGTAGAAATTTTTTCACAGTGAGGGTGCCAGAGCACTGGAGCAGACTGCTCAGAGAGGTTGTGGAGTCTCCTTCTATGGAGATATTCAAAACCCGTCTGGACGCGCTTCTGTGTGATCTGGTGTAGGGAATCCTGCTGTGGCAGGGGGGTTGGACTAGATGATCTTTCGAGGTCCCTTCCAACTCCTAATATTCTGTGATTCTGTGTGATTCTGTGAAATTAGGTCACATAGTCTCCCACCAGGAAGCTAGAAAAAGAGGAGGCCACAGACAATGACCACCTGTGATGGTTGACTTGCCTCATGCCACGTATGAATGTCATAACAAAGTCTTGTTATTGGATTGACCAGCATAGGAGTCAACTGTTTTAATCACTAAAGCATTCTTTCTGTGTTAACAATATCCTGACTCACCAACTAAGTGCCTTCTACCTTCCACATCAAACGAGTTAGAGCTCCTACAGAAAACATCCTCCTTTCTTACAAGCCATGGGTCATCTACAAGCATGTCTACCATAGGCACTAACAAGGGGACAGTCCCTGTGAAGAACACTAAGTGATCACCTAACTTCAATATGTAAGCATGTTTATGTGTCTAAGTTGGATCTGGACAACTAGCCTGGAAAACTTCAGCCAGAAGACTGGTGAAGTTAATACCAAACTGAACACACTTGCATCAGCAGGAAATGTGAGTCTCAGTCACAAGAGATTACTATCCATGCCATACCACTTAAAATAAACTTTTAATAACAGAAATATTGATGAAATAGGTGGTCTAACACTCAGTATTACCAGAACACATGAACTGAGCGTATAGGGCCCAGGCTAGGGGGAAGTACAGAAGGGACAGACTGCATCAAAACACAAAGCTCAGAGAGTAGTGGCTCAAGGTGGTGGATACAGGCATGGGTGGAAGACCAGGGGGACACAGCAGGTAGTTCCCATGTGAGGGAGTTTATAATCATGGGAAGAGGTTGGCTTGAAAGTGTATCTATAGAAACAAAGATGAAGGAAGATATTGGGTAAATTAGAGAAGAGTACCATCCTGTAACTGAATTACAGCAGCTTCTTTGCAGTTCATGCACCAGAGCTTTGTGATGAGACCAGGTGGTATGACCTGAGCTGGTGGGTAAGCCAAGCCCCAGAGCTGGAGGGAGCAATCCCAAGGGAGCAACCCTGTTGTCACTTTGGGAGCTGTTTTGTCATCCCCAGCCTCTCTGAATTGCTCACTGATTATCTCGTCATTCTAATAAACCACAAACACATGAAGAATTTAACAGCTGGATCTAAAATCAGGAACTGCTTTTATGATACTGCCATCACTCTTCCACAAACCCACAAAAAAAGTCCAGGCTAGTTGGAGGAGGGGGGGAAGGTTCCTGGGTTCCTCAGGAATGCCTTTCTTATTGCTGTCCTCAGTGTGCAAGAAAAAAACTCCCCAAAACATCAAGACAACTTCTCCTTCTAGAAGAAACAGCAGAAGTTCTAACTATTCCCATTTCAAAAAAATCTTGATATAACTGATTTATTCTTTTTTCCTCCACTCTCCTTCTTCAGGGAAAAAAACAAAAACAAAGTTGCCCAAACATTGTCTTTCTCCAAATTCCTCACACACCCTGTTTTAAAAACAGAGCACCAGCTTTGCTTTGGTTTCACTTCTTCCTCCTCCCAGAAACGAGTCTGTGATTATTACACCCTGCTCTGCTAATTTTTTTTAGAGGGAGTTCAACTAACACTGTACAACTGAGTAATCTGCTTCTTTAACACCAACTACAGTCTTGCATGCTCATGTTATTCCTTCCCAGTTTACAACATGTACATCTTTAGAATACTTTTTTAGATGTATGCAAGTCTGATGATGTTACAGTCATTTACTCTCCCCAGCCAAAAATACTTGTATCTACACTTAGTAATGATAACCATTGTGCCCCCCTCAAAAAAAGAGAAAACATGAAGGACACACAAAAGCCACAAATTATAGTGGTAATACAGAATAGTTATAAATACAACCATGCTAGTCTGCAGTAACTTTGTAGCTACTGCATATAATCATATAATCAACACATTTCCTAGTACCAGTCAGATGAATCAGTTGAATTCTGTTCACAAAAAAATTTCCTTCACTACTGTAGCTAATCCCAGCAGGAGTGCACCTAGCAGCTACACTGAGATAATATACCTCAGTGAGATACACTTTTACATCTTTGCTACATCTTTTTACTACCACAGAAGAGTAAATCCGAGTTTAGGTGGGGCAGAGCAACAGCCAATGATGAATATTTGAAAGGTAATGGAGGAACAAGTTAGCTTTCATGGGACTTTTGTAATTTCTTCACCCAGAGGGTGGTGAGGCACTGGAACAGGTTGCCCAGAGAGGTTGTGGAGGCCCCATCCCTGGCAGTGTTCAAGGCCAGGCTGGATGTGGCCCTGGGCAACCTGGTCTAGTGACTGGCATCCCTGCCTATGGTGGGGGGGTTGGAACTAGATGATCTTTAAGGTCCCTTCCAACCTGAGCCATTCTATGATTCTATGACATTGTAGAACTGTTGGTACATTTTTGTAACAAAAATGTAACATTAAATTTGCTTGTTACCTGAGCTCCCTATCCTTGTATTATCAAACTCAGCTCTTAGATGACAAATATAATCTTTCTCATCATCAATCAAGACTTTTTAATTTTGGGACACATTTAATATGCAGTCTGAGAGCATCACAGCACTCCTCCAAAAAATGTAGAGGCATGAGACTGAGTGTGCTTTTCAAGTGGCACATCATTTATCTTTGGGGTATTACAGTGTCTCTGCAGCTAAAGTTTGTGGGAGCTGCAGAGCACACAGAGGCATATGAAAACATACATTTTGCACTCCTCTAAAACAACTTTTTTCCAGACTGCTCCAGGTACCTTACTGTTGGTCAGCATGGACTGGTTCCACTGCAGGAGAATCTAACTCTTGGCAATAGTCCTTCTTTGTACTGCATCACACCAATACCCTCCTGCTGCAAAATGCAATGCTGTAACCCCTGACAAAGGTCATTCACAGGAAAAACTTCAACTGACACATTCTCCTCCTCCTGATCAACTATGTATAGACTGTGACCCGTTTCTTCAGCAGGAAAGAAACTCCCTCAAGACCAACGTGACAGCTCTCTCTCAGTGATACCATACAACCAAACAACAGAGGTGCACAAAGGCTCTGAAACGACTCAACACTTGCATGAAGGTTTGGCCTCTAATGGCTGATCAGAGGAACCAAGTACTCCCCAAGTCTCACCCTAACTCACCAGCAGTCAAGCCAGGATTTAGAATAAAAATTTCTGACGTACATTATATATTGGAATGTTGTGAACAGTCAGAAAACTTACTTGATAAAAGCTGCACCTTGGTAGTTCCAGTAGTTTACCCCCTCTCTGTCTTCTGTTAGATTTATTGCAAACAGAAATTAAGATTAATATTGACTGTTAATTTGTGGAGCTAAAAGGAATGCAAGCAGATGAAGTGCATAAAGAACAAACAGAACAAGCTAAACGTTTGTTAGTTTCACGCATCATGAACATAGGAGTAAGCTTCTGTCCACACAGTAACAATTAATAAGAAAGTGAGCAAAAAGATTTACCTTACAAAAGGTCTGTCAAATACAGGATAACGTGGTTGCCATTGACATCCTTTACTCTCTAGTTCAGATCTGTATCATAAGTAGGATATAAATACAGATTTCAGAGCTCATTTGCTGACCATATTCACCTTTTAAAGAGCCTCTGGAATGTTAAATCCACACTTCAGATGTGAATACTTTCTTACTGTACACGCAATGTGCTAAATGGGCATTTTATGCATTATTTAAGTAATTTCCTAGTGTAGAATAAGCAAAGACATTTTGTTAAGTTCTGCCATAAGAAGAAAAAATTTAAGATTTTGTCCATGGGTAACTTAAATACTCTGCCATGATTCATGATGAGAAGATTGGTAGCCACTGGACCAATAAACAGCTTCCCAAATCTACAGTATTTCAAGAGATAGTAAGTTATAAAATTATTTTTTTCAGCATTTGTTCCTTCAAGACTAAGAAATTTCTCTAACAGTTAGACAACATAATGTCATTTTTTTCAGGAAAAAAACCATATATATTATTTATTATACTTTAATCCATTAGCAACTGTTTATCCAGATCTCATTAATCTAGTTTTTGCCACCTTCACATTCAAACCCAAGCATTATACACGTTTCAGCTAAACATAAAATTAGCACACCCTCTACGTATCATATCTTCATTAGCATTGCTGCTAAACATGTAAAAACTTGACAGACATTATGAAACAGCCACAGATTCCAACTTCAGGCAAGGTATTCTCGGGTTAAAACTGGCATCAAAGCTAACATGAAATTGTTCTTGTACAAAACATCATGGAGATGTTATCAGCTGCAAGGAAGCACAAAAAGTTAGCATGAAAACTTTAGAAAGATTAATTTCATCTGCATGGGCTATGGAACAATATGTTTTTCCAATTACTCTTTCTCTTTTATTAGTATTACTCTTATTTCTGTTTATTTGTATTACCATAATATTTTAAGAAAACTGATCCTGTATCCATGAGACCTCTGGGAGTTTCATCACCAACTTCACTGGAAGCAGTTGTAGATGTCTCATGGTTATGGACTCTGATTACTTCTCTTCTGCCCAGATATCACACTACGTTCTTCATGAATGTTAAGTATCGCATTTGGATTAAAGAAATGCACAAGGCAGTTAAAATAAAATTATTCTTCATGTAAAATATGGAACCAATAAAAGCTCAGATTATATTTAGAAAAACTCTTCAGCTAATTTCAGAAGTTTTGGACACTACCGAGTTACCATCAGGTAACATGCAAGGAAAATAAGTTTTACCTATTATTCTGAGGACTCTTTTAAAAACATTAGTCAACCTTTCACAATGCAGACAATTCTGATGTTTTTCCTCAGCTGCAACTGAGTTAGAATTTTAGGATTTAGCTTTCACTGAATGTACAGTGGTTGCACCCTAAAGAGATTAAACATTTTCTTCCATTTACTTTCATTTCATCTATGTATTAAACCATTTCACCAGCTAAATGTGGACTGTGATCATAGTGCACAAACTCTTTTTTTTAATCATAGCTGTATCTACTGCCCTACATTCTTTTTCTTTTTTTTTTTTGTGCAGAACAATGCTCTACCAGATTTATCTTTACTTTCATGCAGTACATTCCCCGCACCTGCCTTATTATTAAATATGCATTAAAAAAGCCCACATGGTTTTATATATATATATATATATATATATATATATATAAAACTGGGTGTTTGTTGTAAGAATTTAAAAGTTACTGCATGAGAATACTAAATACTGAATGGAATATCATATTCCGATCATTCCAGGTATTTCAATATTTAAACAGTGTTTTTAAAGGAAGTACTAAATAGATACAAAAAGAAAAGGTGTGTGCTCAAACACTAACTATTGACGAGAACAAGGGAATCATGATTAGTATGTTCTGGTCAAGACTGTTGTGAATTTGGTCTCAACTGGAACTGATGACCAGCTTCTGTTAACAGTGTTATAAACAGGGA
>VWZX01000194.1:98125-142160 GCA_013399015.1 Galbula dea | reverse complement strand
AACTCTTTTTTTTAATCATAGCTGTATCTACTGCCCTACATTCTTTTTCTTTTTTTTTTTTGTGCAGAACAATGCTCTACCAGATTTATCTTTACTTTCATGCAGTACATTCCCCGCACCTGCCTTATTATTAAATATGCATTAAAAAAGCNAGCTCCTCACTGTGACCTTAGGCTGCAATGGAAGAACACAATGTTAAGAGTTCAGAAGACAAACTGTCACACTTTTATTCCCCCAACTTTTATTTTTCCTGTTTACCTCAAATTGGACTAAATTTAAGAAAATTTGTCACAGGATCTGTGTGACTGATGACAAGAAAATCTTACTGCTGGCTAGCTCAGCGTCCTCTATACAGGCACATGTCATGCCACCTTCTGTGTATGAAGAGCAAATATCGCTCTTCTGTTTATGTGTCCTGCAAACAAAATGGTGATGAGTGGGTGGAACTCAAGTACAGGCATTCATTTGCCATTTTCAGAAGAAATTTGCATAGGCGGTCTCTAATATGCCTCAGAAAATTTAGAAGAATAAATAGGTTATCTTAGCAATCGCTGACATTATATACTATATAAGCATGCATGAAACAATGAAATTGTTTAGTCATTCATTTTCAGTTACCAAAATGCTTCTGTATGTACAGATTAGAAAAGGAAGCCCTTAAAAGTCTCAGAAGGAAATCTCTCATAATGATGAATGTGCGTCTTGAGACCTCATTCAGAGACAGCTTTGAAAAACAGCTTGATCAAATAATATATACATCTCCAAGAAGATTTAAGAAGTCAAACACGCAAAAGTCACTATTTTTCAGCAATGCTAAAGCATTATATTATCCACAGACTTCTTAATGGCAGACCCACTGCACTCATCTGAGGCAAAAGACTCAGGAGAACCCAGGGTCAAGACCATCAGAGTGCCAACCACCTCATGCATTGGGCAGTTGGTTCCAACAGAAGTCAAAAGGACTGAAAATACCAGCTTTGCCAGACGCTTTAACAGCTCATGGCAATAGGCATTTAAGTGTATCAGTAGTTCCTTTAGAGTAACAGAGAAACAAATGCATCTGAAGGATCAAACAGAATGATCCCTCAGCTGCAGTTCATGCGAGTATGTGACTCCAATAGTACATATTAAGACTCCAAAGCCAAACTAATTCCTTATCATTTCTGTGTTGTTATCTACATGACGTTACTTTAAAATAGGCTTTCAAATGAAACCTCTTGGAAAGGAAACTTTTGGAATTAAAAATCATACACTTAAAACCTGACATTAACATGTGAGCTTAAAATGTGATAAAAAGACCCAAGAAAATATTCAGTTAACCATACATCCTCAATATCCCGAGCACCTTCTGTATTTGGATGTCCTAACTTCAGCCCTACACTAAGGCATCTGATACTCACATTTGCAAATTAATTTCTTATTTAAATTACAAGCAATTGAATCCAAATGAGTATAGTGCTCAGTTTTCACTTAGGCTAATACTTTTCACTTGAAGACTAGGCAATTAATGTTGGAGGAAAACACAATTAAAAAGGTAAAAATATGAAAATGCGCATATTTCAAATGTGTACAGCTATACATGCATTCCTTATTTTCCTGAGTCAGTCAGCAATTTTTGAAGCTTTTAAAAACTAGGCACAATTTTCACTGCTGGTGTAGTTTATTATGGTTAGAAAAAAGCACTGGTGAAAATGTCTTGGCTGCATATCTGAAACTTGTTTTGAAACACTGCTGCTTACTGCTCACCTGTGTCCCACAGCTGGCAGAGTCAGAAGCATACGGTGGTCAAATTATTACATGAACTCCTTTTCCCCAGAAATCCAACTGTACTAACTAGAAAGATTAATAATAACAATAGGTCGGCATGATCTTCTTAGGCATTATGCAGTATTTTCCAGAAACTTTATGAAAATAGTAATATTTTTCTTAAAGAGAAGCGAAGAGATCTCTTCCTTCTGGCAGCTCCAGACATTCCAAAATACATCAGTGACCTTTTTTTGTATAACCATAATTTTTATTTGAAAAATCCAAAACACAGCTATTCACCAGTTCTAATCAATTTAAGTTTAGAGGAATTTAAATGTATCTCAAAGAAGGCTTTGTATAAATCTGAGGAGCCAGAGACAAGCATTCCTTCTCTACCAAATGGGAAAAATATTCTTTTGCTAGTTTAAGATAAATATGCCTCAATCAATGTATACCACGTGTTCAAGATTTTTTTATCGTTAGTACAGAACCTATAACTACTATTTTAATCGAAGAGTTGATCAGGATGAATCGCCTGTTGTCTATAGCACAGCAAGTAAAGCTGATCATCTTGCTTGGTCCCTCATGAATTGGTTTCCCCCAGCCAGCCCTCACAATACTCCTCCTCACACCTTCTCCAACACACAAACGCCCACAGGCATGTTCATTTCAATATTCTAGTTCCTTTTCCCATATCAGGGCTGCTGGGGAGGACTGAACCACTGCTGCATCCTTATTAGATACAAGATCACTGTGGACAGACACTTAGTTTAGCTGAAAGTACACAGCATATTTGTTTGGGCCGCTGTGAGCAGCAGGTTACTACAGCATACTTAGACGCCTCCCTTAAGGACCATATCCTTCCAAAGCAAGTGGGACTGCTCGCTCATTGAAAGGTAAACATGTCCTTTGAGCAATTCCTTAGCATGAGCCATGCTGATAGTTGGCACTTCGCAGGCCAAGGCTTTCCAGATTTTAGGCTTTCTTGATACAGATGAGGGTACCACTGCAGGTACGTTTGCNGGGGGGGGGAAGAGGGGGAAGACTAATCGCCGGTAGTTTCCAGTGTTACTGCTGTGTCTGCTCTCTTTCCTCCCTGTAGTCACAACCCTTAGGTATACCAGGTTATGGCTTTGCTCAGGAGGCCCATTATTTTCAAGAGGTCAGCACTTGCAAAGGGCTGTGTGCATGAAATGTGCATTTTGAGCCCTGCAAAGAGTTAATCCTCCTTTCATAAAGCCTTCAGAGGACTCAGAAAGGCACGAAGCCAATAGAAAACCACCTCCCTGAAATCTCCAAACCCTTAAGATCACCTGGAAGCAACTTCAATCAACCTTGGTCCAAACTGAGCAGAAGGCATCGACTGAAGTGTTCAGCCTGACTGACAATAAACGTGTTAGCATACCTGCTCATACAGCACGTGTATACGTGTGTTCATAGATTCATTGTTCCTCGGTTCAGCTCTGGTTCCAGAGGCAAAGATGGACATTTTTGGCACCTCTCTTTGTTCAAAGGACTGCCACCACAGGAACAGATGCCTCCATGTGAACCCCAGGCCTGACTCTGTGGGGCTGCCCTCTCCCAAGTCACACGGCAGGAAGCCCAGGGAGCACTGTGCCAATTTCCCCACATATTAAAGACAAACCCAAATAAATAAATAAATAAGCTATAACAAACAAACAAAACACTCCTGGACCAAGCCAGGTCTGCCTGTTCGCCCCCCTGGGTGGGCTGGTGGGCACACACCTTGCCTCAGAGGAAACTGCACCACAGCCCACCCCTGATGGAGCACCCACTACCTCACGGCCCACCCTTCACAGAGAACCCACCACCTCACGGCCCGCCCCTCACAGAGAACCCACCACCCCACGGCCCACCCCTCACACACACTGCCGGGAGAAGGGGGGAGGGGGGTCACCCCTCGCTGAGGGGCGTCGCGTCGTTCCCCCTCCACACCGCCGTGAGATGGCGGCCGCCCCGTTCCCGCCCGGGGCGCGCGGCTATGGACAAACTTGGTGCAGCAGCCAGCCTGTGTCAGCACAACTTCCAGCAGCAGAAGGAGGAGGAGGAGGAGAGGCAGCGCCGTGCGGGGCCGGCGGGAGGCGGCCGCGGGGACGGAACAGCAAATGCTATTCAGCCTGAGCAGTTTCAAGCCGCCCATGCTGGGGAATTACTGTAGTCTAGCTACGGCTCTTAGCGCTGGCTGTGTGTATGTGTGTGCGTGTGCGCGCGTGTCTGTGTGCGTGTGTGTGTGTGTGTGCGCGCGTGTGTGTGCGTGAGTGACTGAGTGAGTGCGGGTGTGCGCGTCTGTGCCCGTGCGCGCCGGGCGGCAGCTCAGAGTTGCGGCGGAGGTACCCCGCGACCGCCTGAGGAGAGGGGCGGCGGGAGAGGGGGCAAAAGGGGCACCAAACTTTCCTCCGGAAAGTCCCTTCCTCTCCCCCCCCCACCCCCGGCAGGACTCTCTGAATGTAAAATAATAATAATCATCATTATTAAAAAAAAAACACACACACAACAAAAAACCAAACGCGTTCTCGGGCAGACTGACAGCCGGGGTCAAGAAACAGCTGCTGGAGTTAATGTTTCTTCCTCCCACTCCGTCTGATGGCGGTGCCCTGCCAAGACGAAGTGGGAGCGGGAGAGCGGCTTCTGCCTGCTCGGGTTTGGGGGGCGAGCGGCGGCCGCAGACCAGCACTTTCTGTCGTCTCCGCCGGGCAGGGGCCGAAGAAGGCAGAAGGGGTCAGGGTTCAGGGGGCAGCGATGGGGGGGTGGGATGTCCTGCCTGACTGTGGGGGTTTTGTGTTCACCCCCCTTCTCTCTTCTTCAGGAACCTGGCAGGCGCAGGGAAGGCACTGCGTCTGCTGGCTAGGGCTGATTCACGCTGCAGATCGCTGCCCGGAGAAGGCTGCTGGGCACCCATCCCGCCCTCCGACGCCCTGGCCCAGCCGTCGAGGTACAGCCGGGCCGCGAGTCCGCCCCGCCCCAAGTTTGGGTCTACTGTCGTCAGGCTTTGGGGGCAGCTGGTGCCCCCCGACCCAGGGTGACCACCCGCTGTACCCACAGCCCTTAGCTAGTCGGGTGCCAGCAGACCTCCCGCCGTGCCGGGCCACAGGTTCCCCTTGGGCTCTGTCCTTACCCGCAGGCATGCTATAGGTGCGGTGCTTTCGAGGCTTCTGAGAGGTGGCTCCCCACCGCCTAAAGGTTCCATCTCCAGCCTTGCACGGCCCTGGCGTGAGCCCTGTCCTGCCCTACGACCTGCAGCTACCCACCGGCCTCTTGCCAGTGAGGTCTGTCTGATCCTGGTGGGCCAGGAGGTGGTGGGAGCAGATGTGCTGGCCCTCTTTGATAGCACAGGAATTTGGGTTTCAAAAGTAATTTTCATGGTACATGCTAAGAGGCCCATTTTGAATTTGAAAACTGTCCAATATCTAACAATTCTCACTAATTAATCTCAGCATCTTTTAAGGACCAAGCTTCTGTGCAAGGAACATGAGCACCTACCTTCAAACACCCCTTTTTGACAAACTTGGGCAGTACTTCATGTCAGGGAGCAGTAAGGTCATACTGGTCTTGTTTTTCCCACTACAGAGGAGAGTGGCCCTCTGCTCACATTTTATGCATGTCAGATCACCCCTGCTACCAGCAGCGTTGTGGTCGCCATTAACCACAGTATCCTGATACTTCATCACCACATCAGCCGCCACTTAATGTCATGACATGTTTTACAGTGTTGTGACACAGCTTCATCATGTGAAGATCATGTGTCTGCTGTTAATGGTTTTGTATCGTTGGAATATTTATGCATTTACCATTTCCATGGAGTTGTCTATTCATAAATAAAATAAATGCAGCATGAGTACTATTGACATCCTGCAAACATGGCTTGCAAGAGACTCATTAAAATCAGAGCTGTCCAGTAAGCCCTGCTGCCTCCTGGCAAGCTGGCCTATTTCATTTCCTCCTTAATTCCCTGTCCAGGATGGTTCACTATTCCAGACTATTGCTTTATATTATTCTGTGAACTCCACTCTCTCTGCTGCTTTTCCCAGACTGGTCCACTTTGCTTTTGTTCAGCTGCATTTTCCACATAGCTCTTTGCCCAACTCCGCTACTTGCTTCTAATTAATGCCTCATTTTTTTGCTATCTAGAAAAGTAGCACTTTGATTAGACACACAGAGATACATACACCAACATTAACTCTTTCTTTTTCTGAAGAGTATGTGACATGAAATCCAGATGCTGAAATACCAGTTCAGAATTTCCACTGAGTTCAGTGAGATGATGGTTTCACAGGTGGTACCTAGAGCTATGTACTTTTAACATTTGCTCATCAATCAGATGGGTGCCCATTTCCCTAATTCAGCCTTCCAATGTCAGATTCAGACTCACAGATTTCCCTAATTCAGATTCAACCATTACCTTAGCTAAGCCTTCCTGTTTAATTCTGTAATTCTGATTAAACACCTATACATATTTTGTTTGTACTAATCAAGGGCTTTTCTGAGCCAAACCCTTGCTACTGCCACCTATACAAAACTGAATTAGATCTTTTTTAAAGTTTTTCTACAACCTCAGAAGAGTAACAGCGTTTGGTACTGCTATGTAGAGACATTATTTCAAGCACTGAATTTGTGGTTCTTGAGAATTAGCTCCTTGGCTTTTTCAGCCTTATATTTTTTCATGCAAGTAGCTTCCCAATGTTTAGCTGCTGTATGTCCAGAATTTCCTAATGTGCAAATAACATGGAACTTGAAACAATACCTGGATTTAGTCAAGGAGGAGTTTGATTCAGAACCTCCAAGAGGCTCCCCAAGGATCTCTCCAAGATCTCCAAAGGTCCTGAAGGTCATGAGAGGAAACCATCCACTTCTAAGGCTTAGCGCCACAGCATGGCAATCTAGCACATAAAAACCCCTGAGTTTTGGGATTAGGAGTTGGAAAGAAGTGTTTTCAGTTTCAGGCTGGGGAGATAGAAGCTATGTCATGTACTGTTTCAGTTGTACATTTGGAGGAGCTCTTTGTAGTGGCTTTTTGATAATGCTGGAAGAAGCCAGATGTCCTACAGGAACCTACAGATTAGTCTGTGAGCAGGAAGCTCTGCTTTCAAAGTAAGAAGGGTATATTTATAAGGAACTGGTGCCTGAAGCCAATTCTTCTTTAGAATTGCAATCTTCTAGACTTCTTCTATTCTTTAGAAACTAGCACAGCACACCTGAAAACTTATGAGGGAGCATTTTGAACCTCTATTTTAGTGTCTTTCAGATCCTCTAAGACTTACTCAACTAAATCAATAATTTTAAGATACTTGTTGACGCACCAGCAGGTACCAGGCAGCATTTTGGACAGTTGTGTCTGCAGAAGGATTGTTCTGTTCTTATTTGCTATGCCAATGACGATTTCATGGTTTGTGGCAGAAAATATATAAGGGCAGCAGAACAGTGACTGAAAATGAAAGTTTACAAATTCACTACCAATGAAAGAAAACGTTTTATCAAACAACATGATTTCAGATGTGAGAACACATTGCCACAATAGATAACCGAGGTCGTGTAGTCTCCAAGCTACAAAGATTCGAAGGGAATCCATTCCCCTAATCTTGGGAATATGGTCAGAGAAAGGTGTGACTCCCCCCTAGTCCAAGAGGAGATGTTCAGTGACCTGCTGCATCACCTGGATGAGCACAAATCCATGGGGCCAGATGGGCTGCACCCAAGGGTGCTGAAAGAGCTGGCGGAGGTGCTCACCAAGCCACTTTCCATCATTTTTCAAAAGTCCTGGCTGACTGGGGAGGTACCAGTTGACTGGAAATCAGCCAATGTTACCCCCATATATAAGAAGGGAAGGAAGGATGATCTGGGAAATTACAGGCCTGTCAGTCTGACTTCTGTGCCAGGAAAGCTGATGGAGCAAATAATCCTGAGTACAGTTCTGTGGCACTTGCAGAGCGGCCAGGGGATCAAGTCCAGTCAGCATGGCCTCACAAAAGGCAGGTTCTGTCTGACTAACCTGATCTCCTTCTATGATGGGGTAACCCGCTTATTAGATGAAGGAAGGGCTGTGGATGTTGTCTACCTTGACTTTAGCAAGGCGTTTGACACAGTTTCCCACAGCATTCTCCTTGAGAAGCTGGCTGCTCGTGGCTTGGATGAGCACACCCTTGGCTGGATCAAAAACTGGTTGGATGGCCGAGTCCAGAGGGTTGTGCTCAATGGAGTCAAGTCTGGTTGGCGGCCGGTCACGAGTGGTGTCCCTCAGGGGTCAGTGTTGGGGCCTCTCCTGTTCAACATCTTTATTGATGACTTGGATGAGGGGATAGAGTGCACCCTTAGTAAGTTTGCAGATGACACTAAGCTGGGGGGGAGTGTCGATCTGCTTGAGGGTAAGCAGGCTCTGCAGAGGGACCTAGATAGGCTGGATAGATGGGCAGAGACCAATGGGATGAGTTTTAATAAGGCTAAATGTAAAGTCCTGCATTTTGGGCGTAACAACCCCCAGCAGCGCTACAGGCTCGGGAAGGTGTGGCTGGAGAGCTCCCCAGCAGAGAAGGACCTGGGGGTGCTGATTGACGGCCGGCTGAACATGAGCCAGCAGTGTGCCCAGGTGGCTAAGAAGGCCAATGGCATCCTGGCTTGTATTAGGAATAGTGTGACCAGCAGGAGCAGAGAGGTGATCTTGCCACTGTACTCAGCCCTGGTGAGGCCACACCTCAAGTACTGTGTGCAGTTTTGGGCACTGCAGTACAGGAAGGACATTGAGCTACTAGAAAGGGTGCAGAGAAGGGCAACTAAGCTAATCAGGGGTCTGGAGAGCAGGCCTTATGAGGAGAGGCTTAGGGAGCTGGGGTTGTTTAGCCTGGAGAAGAGGAGGCTGAGGGCAGACCTTATCGCTCTCTTCAGCTACTTGAAAGGTCATTCTAGGGAGGCGGGTGTTGGCCTCTTCTCCCTTGTGACTAGTGACAGGACTAGAGGGAATGGGCTTAAGTTGTGTCAGAGTAGGTTTAGATTAGATATTAGGAAGAATTTCTTTACTGAAAGAGTGGTGAGATGTTGGAATAGGCTGCCCAGGCAGGTGGTGGAGTCACCATCCCTGGAGGTTTTTAAGAAGAGGATTGATGTGTTTCTTCAGGGGATGATTTAGGGATAGGAGTAGTGTAGCGCTATCGATTGGACTAGATGATCTTGAGGTTCCTTTCCAACAGTAATGTTTCTGTGTGTGGTTCTGTGTGTAAAAGAAAACAATGGTTTTTATGAATAACAAGAATATTCAAAACCATAATAGATCAACTAAAACCAACATGTGCAGAAGGAAGTATAATCAGGTTCCAGATCATCACTCAATCTGAGAGTAAACAAGTGAGATATAGGCAGATACCAGGCAGGTTACTACACATCTTTAAAATAAACATCTAATTCTAGTGACTACTGAAACAGATTAGAGAAAAAGAGATCTTAATGCCTAAATAATACACCTATATCTGTTTTGAACTGAGAAGAAATTGCAAATTAATGAATTGTTTCAAACTGTGTGGTCACTTTCATCTGCTGAAAAATATGTAGCATGGAGACATACTCTTTCAATTACATTTGGTGGTGCATGTGACTGGGACTTTTCAAGCTGAGAGACTAATACTAACCCACTTTACATCCACCCAAACATTTATTCATATAGCAGATTCTCATTTTACAGACTTGGCTCTTACTTTGATGGTTAAGAAGTCACTCATCTCTGGTTTTGGACAGCAACAGTCTCACTTCCGCTGTGATACTCTTAGTCCAGATTGCCTTTGGATATGAACACATGGACAAGTCACTGCAGGGGTGAGTGAGGTTGTGAATTTGCAGCAGTCAGTTCCTATGGTGGAGCTGACTTGTGTGCGTGCTTAAATGAGGGTTAAAGACTACTTTGAATTACCTCACTTTTGTCCCCAAGTAGAAATGTGTAGACAAGCTGTTACCATGGAGAGGGTAGCACACTTCAAATTCAATGTTTCACATTAGCCTGTAATCAGGATGAGGATGAGGTTTTTCCGCCCCACTGAAGTGTCTACCTACTAAGACCTCACTTCAGGCTATTGTCAGAGGCTACGAACAAACTGGTTTTGTTCCTCCTGCTGCAGGACAGAGCAAAATAGTCATTGAACTAGGCAAGCAAAGCCATAGTAGCCTGAGTTAACACCATACCCATCCACCTGCCAGCAGCTGTGCAGGGGATGACAGCACAGCTTGACCATCAACTATCCTGGTTTGTAGTCTGCATTTCGCAGGCTTTCATTGGTGACATTGGCAACACAGTTGGCTAAAGGCCAGATGTATTTCTGCCCCTGTACAGCCTACTGTCTCCTCCATCACACAGTTGTTTGGCCACCCATTGGTCCAGCTCATCTTGCCTACTACAACTTGCCTCAGGTCTGCACCCTCATGTCAGAAAGGTCTACAATATCAGTGTTAGGGAGCAGCCAAGAGTATCTTTCTAATTTCTGCTCATCTTTACTCCAAGTGATAACAGCAGAGAAGTGAAAGCAACTAATCCTAACAGGGTCTTTTTCACTGTTTCTGACTGTGCTACTCATACTTACTCTGGTGTAGAAAACAGAAATGTGCATTTTAGCACTCTTAAAAATGCAGCCTGTGAAGATCACTGTTACAGGGCATAAAGTTTTTGCTTATCAAGTCCAAGTAGTCTTTGCTGAGATTTTTGCTGTGATTATGAAATGTGACATGGCTATTCAATTTGTGTCACTCCACCAATCTAATGCTGTGTGCTCCATACTCTGGTACATTTCCATCAACTCCGTGCTTGCTGTAGTGTCCATAGGAGGTTTGTCTCCCACTGATCTTCGTTCTGTATTTTCATCTAGAGGTTGAAGTTTCGTCAGTGCACCTGAATCCTCAACATGGACTGATACAGCCAAGAAGTCACAGCTGCCTATAGGGTGTTTTGCCTTCCCGTTTTCCTGAAGCTGTCCCCAAGAAGAGATGGGCAAAAGTGGCGAAGTAATTGTGCTGAGTGAATGGATGGAGGTGGGTTTAAAACTGCCTAAGGAACTGAAGTGTCATAGACCACCACCGCATGTATTTTTTCAGCGTTATATTTCAGCGTTATTTTTTCAGCCCTCCTCATTCCCAGCCCCTGTTCCTGTACTGCCCACTTCATTGTGCTTGCACAGCTGTTTCTTTAGCTATGGCTGGCCCAGGGGTTGGAAGAAGCAGCTGGAGGGGTGGGAGAGCTGCTTATACCAGTTTCAGCAGCTCTGCTGCTAAAGGTCAGTGGAAGGTGCTCAGGAGGCAAGAACCTCCAGTTTTCAGGTTGCATTTGGTAGGCAAAGGCTGTAGTATTCCAGATGCCATTGTATGGTCATTGTTGGTCTGTGCTGGCTTATTTATGGCAACTTCTATGTATCAATATTCATTAAAAAGCTAACAAACTGGAAGCATTAAAAAACAGCAACAGCAACAATTGTGCATGTGATCATCGTAAAGAGTTTGAAAATCATGCTTCGATAATGCCTGACTAGAGAGAAAGTGAATTCTTCCACATGAATATGATTTACTGTTGGTTTTATCAAGTGATGGCAATTATCAGTGGCATTCAAATATAATATGTCAGTATTTTTCACATTACTTTGTACACAGAGTTCAACATTCTGCTAATGTCTGCTAATCTTAAAAACACCACCATATTCTAGCTAGTAATGTTCTGGAAAAATCCCTGAAAATAGAAACCTGTCTCTGAAATTGTTAGAAAATTTCCTGAGAAGCTTCCAAACCCAGTCTCTGTCATCTACAGGAAAAATATATATTAATTAATAAAAGTTGCTTTTAATATTTGAACCAGAGAAAGTGCTTAAGGGACTTTCAGAAGACAAAGATTTTCATGCAGCTGATGATTCAACAGAATCAAATTATGCTTTTTTCCTTTCGTTACAAATATCTGGTAGAAAATGTGCTTTCATAAGATCCTGAAAGGCTTTCCGTAAATCCCCTCCAGATTTTTCCTAGTGGCTTCTCCAAGTATCTGTGGAGCTTCCAGTGACCCAGGGAATTTTAATATTATTAAATAGCAGAAATTTTCACATTTGTCATTATTTCCTCAAAGTCTTATTTAACAAACTTTTCAAAAAACCCACTTTTCAATTTAGTTCCTAGTTCAGCCTGCTATTCTATGTATTTTTCAGTAGAGTTCTTGATGACTTCTGGTAATGTTACATTATTTTAAAAGAGTCTTTGTGATTATCTCCCTTTGCAAATATTAGAAAAAATGAGAGGGGAAAAAACCATCATCCATCTTAAAAAAAAAAGCTGAGAAACTACAATGTCAGAATTGATGATTTTTCACATGCCTGGTACTAGTCGTGGCCAGACCAGAATACTTCCACTGATGTGCCATGATGTAGGCTGACTTCAGAGACCTAAATGAGCTACTCAGGACCTCAGAAGGTTTCAGCTGTGCTGTAGTTCGGTGCATTTCTACCTTTTGCTGGTTTCAGTCTACATCTGTATTATTTTCCAGATTAGATCTAGGTCTATATTGGTCTGAAGCTTAAGCATACACTTAAGTCCCAATCCTTTATAAAGCCTATATATTAGCTCATTGCTGTGCTACTAGTCTTGAAAAAGCCAGATGGCTTCTCTCTGCAGAGGAGCTCAGGTGTAGGTGCACAATGTCTCATGCTTGAAATCTGACTCTGCATTGAGCACTGATGCATGGCATTAACTCCATGGCTGTGAAACAGATGCCCAAAGCCAGGCATGAGTATGAAGGGCAGGACAGTAACAAGTCAGCAACCCCAAATGTCAGGACTAATGCTTCACCCTATCCTGGGAGAACTCTCATTGATCCTTTCAGTTGTGGCTGATGTACTTGTGTCTCAACCAAACACATGCTTAAAATTTTCCCCTTTGCCCTGCAGACATTGGGCAAGAACTGCTTACATAGCAGTGGAATGAAGCATTTGGGAAAGAAAGACCTTCAAAAAAGTACTTTACATACCTATTTATCTTATCTAGATAAGATCTAGAATTCTGTCATTCCAAATTGTAAACCAGACAATCCTCCTTGTCTTAGTCTGGTTCCCTTGAACAAGTAACTTCTTTTAAGCTTGCCAGGTTTACTTGATCTGCTCTTTTAGCCAGCCCTTCCTTTCTTGTTTCCAGCCACCTTCGAGTTAGCTGGAGAGGAAGGAAGTATCTTAAAAATTCAATGTTCTGATTTGTCTTTTTCATTTGGGGTTGCATAGGCTTGCAACTGTAGTTCTGAGGACATAAGATTAGAAAAAAATGGGAATTTGTCACAAGAATCTATGTGTTTGTTAGAAAAGAAGTTTAGCTCAAAGGCCTACTGGAATAGCTAAGGATATTCATACAGGGTTATAGGAGGGACAAGGAGGAGGATGAAGCCATCCACTCAGTATCTTACAACTCTGTACAGAAAAAAGTAGGGGGATTAACAGAAGAGCTGAAAGTCTCAGCACATGATCAAAACTGCAAGTTAATTGGCATAGCAGGCACTTGTTCAAGTAATTTACATGACTAGAATATTAATATGGAATAACTTGCTCTGGAAGGATGGGGAGGGCAAAAGAGAGGTGATGCTTTCTTGCATATAAAGATTACACAAAAATTGTTCTCAGGTCCAGGGTGGGAAAGAAGATAGGTTCTAAGGGTTCTAAGTTTGTGAGTAAAAGTAACAGGAAAAAATGAGGACACTGTCACAGCATAGGCTTTTGTACACCACTGAAGCAGGAAGATTAAGTGAATGATGCTTTTGTAAACAGACAGAACTGTGTGAAAGCACTGCACTTGGTGAAATGGAGAAATTTAAGGGCTCTGGACATCTGGAAGTAAACCAGAAAAACAGGAGACAAACCACTAAGTTTTAGAAAGATGTTGAAAATAATTGTAAGGAACTGTGGGGAAAAAACAAACAAACCCAAACAACAACAAACCACCCCAAAACAAAAAACTCAAACAAACAAACAAAAAGAAAATAAAACCCCCCAAGCTCTTCTGGATTTTATTCAATCTAGCCACTGAAGACTGGCTAGAACGTAAGATGTAAAGCAGCTTGCATGAGACTGACCATAAATGTTAGAGTTCCTAGCCCTTAAGCTGGGAACAAAACTAATAGGCATCAAAAGTAATTATTCAATAAATGCATTGATTTTTAAAGATTTTCTGGGAAGCATGTCTCAGATATCCAACAGTTCCTTTAAAAACTTATGTTAAAGGCAAAAGCATAAAGTCTTCCAATGCAGAAGCATATTGGGACATGAATGTAGCTAAATCAGGAGTGTTTCAATCACTTAAAACACAAGAATACAGTATAGGAAGTTGGAAATTAGGTCAAAGTACAAAAACAAAAGCAGCATAAAAACGCAGGAATAAATTAAAAGGGCCAAGGCAAAATATGAAATAACTAATAAGAAAGAGAAAACATAGCAGGAGGGTGTTCTAAAGGCATTGTAGTAGGAAAAAGAAAATCAAGGAAGAAAGCTGGTTACATCTCAAAAGGAAAAAAATACTGATACTAAAAAAGTCACTTTTTTATTTCCATCTTAACAGTAACAGTCCCCGTGATCAAACAACAAAAGTATTTAACAACAAAGATAAAGGGGTAAGAATTGAGACTACAGGTTGGAGGGAAAACAATCTTGGATACCTAAACAACATAAGATATACTAAAAGGTTTTGCATGTGGTGAAATTCAACCTGGATATCATGTAGAGATCTAGCCTTGGCCATTGCAATATTATTAATAGTTAGTTCTGAATAGTTGAGGTTCCAGACTGCTGAAGAGGGGCAAACAAGTAAGAGAAGAGAAGCTTACAAAAGATCTGTCATCTTAACTTTAATAACAGACCAATTAATTAAATTGTTTGTGGGGGTCTAAAAGACAAAAAAGGGATAAGTAATAGCCAACAAGAATTCATCAAGAGCAAATCATGTCAAACCAATCTAATTCTCTTCCAGGACAAAGTAACTGGCATCAAGAATAGGAAGAATCAGTAGACATCATACATCTTTGACTTCAGTGGGTTTTTGTTGCTATGCCATATAGTTTTCATAAACAAGGCAGAGAAGCATGAGTACATTAAACAGCTTACTGAAAATGTGTTTTGAGAGCACAGGTATCAGAGATTCATTATCAAAGCAGAAACACATAGCAAATGGGGTTTCACATTGGGGGGTCTTTTGTGTTCTAATACTCTTTAGCAGTGTTAGTGGTGGCTTTGATAATAGAATAGGAAATGCTTCTATCACCACAAGATAACAGCAAGTGGAGGATGGTAACAGTTATGTTCAAGGATAGGGTGATAATTCAAAATTTTATAGAAAAAACAGAAAAAATCTGAAAAGAGGTTGAAATTCAATTGGGATAACTGAAATTTCACTCCCGGGAAGGAGTATTCAGCTACACAAGGTAAGGACAGATTCTGTACTGTAGAAGGAAATACTAGAGTTCTACTAAAACAAAGTTTAGCAAGACTCAAAAGCATTAGACTGCTGCAAAAAGAGGCAGACATTATTCAGGGATATTTGCATCTGACACTGTCTCCCACAGCATCCTTGCAGCTAAACTGAGGAAGTGCGGTCTGGGTGATTGGGTAGAGAGATAGATTGTGAACTGGTTGAAGGACAGAAGTCAGAGAGTTGTGGTCAATGGGATGGTGTCTAGTTGGAGGCCTGTGTCTGGTCCCTCAGGGGTTGGTACTGGGACCAGTACTTTTCAATCTATTCATTAACGACCTGGCTGAGGGAACAGAGTATGCTCTCAGCAGGTTTGCTGATGACACAAAACTGGGTACAGTGGCTGACACACCAGAGGGTTGTGCTGCCATTCAGCAGACTTAGACTGGAGAGTTGGTCAGGGAGAAATTGAATGAAATTCAACAAGGGCAAGTGTTGAGTTTTGCACTTGGGAAAGACCAACCCCATGTGTGAGTATAGGTTTGGGACTGAGCTGTTGGAGAGCAGTGAAGGGGAGAGGGATCTGGGGGTCCCGGTGGATGGAAGGATGAGCATGAGGCAGCAGTGTGCTCTTGTGTCCAGGAGGGCCAATGGTACTCTAGGGTGTATTAGAAGGGGTGTGTTTAGTGGGTCAAGAGAGGTTCTTGTCCCCCTCTACTCTAACCTGGTGAAGCTACANCAGCCTGCTCTTCTCCAGGCTAAACAACCCCAGCTCCCTAAGCCTCTCCTCATAAGGCCTGCTCTCCAGACCCCTGATTAGCTTAGTTGCCCTTCTCTGCACCCTTTCTAGTAGCTCAACGTCCTTCCAGTACTGTGGTGCCCAAAACTGCACACAGTACTCGAGGTGTGGCCACACCAGTCCTGAGTATTGTGCCCAGCTGTGGGCCACTCAGTTGAAGAAGGATAGGGAACTGCTGGAAAGTGTCCAGTGCAGAGCCACAAAGATGATTTCAAGTGGGTGAAACATCTTCCTTCTAAGGAAAGGCTGAGAGAGATGGGTCTCCTTAGCTTGGAGAAAAGGAGACTAAAGGGTGACCTCATTAATGTTTATAAATATGTGAAAGGTGTGTGTCAGAAGGATGAGGTCAGACTGTTCTCAGTGGAGCCCAGTGACAGGACAATGGGCAAAGGCTGCAAGTTGAAGCATAGGAAGTTTTGTGTAAATATGAGGAAAACTTTTTTCCCAGTTCAGGTGCCAGAGCACTGGCACAGACTGCCCAGAGAGGTTGTGGAGTCTCCTTCTATGGAGATATTCAAAACCCATCTGGACACACTTCTGTGTGACCTGGTCTAGGAAGTCCTGCTCTGGCAGGGGGCTTGGACTAGATGGTCTATCAAGGTTCCTTCCAACCCCTAACATTCTGTGATTCTGTGATTTGGAGCTGTCATCCTCAGAACATGAAAGTAATCCCTCTGCTTTACCTGGCACTGATAAAGCCTCATCTGGTACACCCTTACGTAGGCTGCACAATTTGGTAACAATCTAGAGAGAGTAACAAGATGAGCATGGAGAATAAAGCCTAGAAATCTTTGTCTGTAAGGGAAGCATGAAGGAAACAGTGTTGTGTAATCTACACAGGGGAAGACGGAGAGAAGCATGGTACATGACTTCAAATGCCTAAAATGCACCTATGAAATAAAGGTAATGCATTCTTTTCCATGTTTGTTGGTGGATTAAATTCCAGCTAGCTAGATATAAGTTAGGTATTAAGAAAACTTTTCTAACATTAAGGTCAGAGAAACACTGGGGTAGCCCAGGATGAAATGTTCATCACTGAAGTTTCCTAGGACGAATACACAAAATTATGTGTCTGGAACTGAATCTGCACTGAGGCAGTGGCATTGAGCAGCAGATGTTTCAGGGATTTCCTGTGACTTGTCTGACTGAACAACTTTAAATTATAATGGGAGAGATGGGTCCAGCCAATTCAATTTGTCTTCATCAGCCTACATATTTTTTTTCAGTCATTTTGCTTTGGTTTAAATTAATATTATCATAGAGTACTTTAATAACTGGATCAACATACTGGAGCTACTGCAAACTCTCTCCAAGTCTGGCAAGGTCCAAAGAGTGCTGCAAGTTTAAATTTTAGGATTTGTATACTTATTTTTGCCCATACATAGTGGTTTCAATGAATTTATCTGAACAAATGCAGCAGTTTTGTTTCATCCTGTTGTACTAGTCTCATGTGAGTGCCACAGATCTCTACAGCTCCTTCTCATTGACTGTGGTATGTGTATTAATAAATAAAAAATTGATGAGTGTTTCTCCTTTCTCTTTGCTTCCCTTCCCCTCTCCCAGCAACAACTCAACCCATGAGCTAATAGAAAATTTACTGAGAAACAGAAACCTTCACATAAGTCACTGCCAGTCTGTTGCTGCGGACAGAAACATATGGATAGGCTGGAGAGCCATATGAGGTGCTGGAAAAAATAACCAGGTGCAGGGAAATCATGAAGGGACAAAAGCATGTTTGCTGTTAAGAAATTTAATTTTTAATATTTGGTGTTTGTGACACTTTACTGAGATTCAGTGTTTGCCAGCATTAAAATGCATTTGTCACTTGTGTCTACAAAACAACATATGACTTAAATTACATGTGCAAAGGTGTAAGTCACAAATATTTAGTCTGTTGCCTTTCTTGAATCAGGTAGTAGCGAAAGTTTATAATTCGGCAAGTTTTGTCTGTGAGGAAAGAAACAGGTGCAGGAGCTGGCAACTCCAACATGATCCAGTTTACTTAGCAAGGGTATACACAAGATGAATGGAAAAAAGAGATTGTTTCTTTGTTTTACTTTCACATTGCTCTGCAAGTACCTGATACTGTGCTTGGTGTTTCCTTGCTTGTACCTTCCTTGCTGTTTTGCCCATTACATCCATATACAGAAGAACAAAAATCACCCATACCCCTCTGAGATATGAATGCATGAGCTCGAGTGGCAGCACAGTATAGCCTGATTACATACCTGTGTTCTTCTTGGCAGCCTCTGTTGTTTAAACTACCTGATTGCACAACAGCAGTCAGGTAATTCTAACAGCTTCTTCACTTTTGTACTGTATGGAAGATGCCTCTTAAACTGATCAATTTTAGCTATATGTAAATGAACTGGTAACAACATGTGTTGCCTGTATTTAGATGCATCTAACAATTATTCACAACAATTAGAGAAAAAGTGCTGGGAGTTATGGGTGTTCAGGCAAATATACCTGCACTGTTCATCCTGGGCCTGATCCAAACCTCATGGAGGTCTGTGGAAAGATCCCCACTGATGTCAGTGGTCTTTGGATACAGACCAAGGCTACTCCAGGCTTTACTCAGATCTTACTCTAGCTGTTCTCCTATTGAAGTCAATGAGATTATTCCCTGGTATAATAGAGCTCACTGTCAGGAAGATTTTAATGATATTCAGCCTACATTTTCCACATCTTTATATCACCCCATTATTCTCAGTTATGTCTCATCTTCTTTTCTTTTTTTTTTCAGGGACCCAATCCTAGCCTTGCTCAGGCAAAACTCCCACTGACTTCGATTAAGGAAGCAGGATCTCACTGTCATCTTTACTATTCAGAGACTGCTCTAGTGCCCCCCATGATGTCATCATATAGGCAAACCATGCATGGTATTTTTGATTGTAAAGACTGCAGTATTGAGCCTATGGCAATACTAAAGAGGAGAGGAAAATGAAAAGACTTGCCAGTCCCATTTCAAGACATACAACAGTATGAATTTTTAAATAACACTTGATCTTATAAAAACATTTTATCATCTTTCCATCAGATGTACATCCTCATCTACATAAAAATCTGTAGTAAAATTTTTGTAAGTAGCTTCTTTGATTAGGAACTCAATGTTTGTGGTTTAGAGTAGTTTTCTAGTTTACCATGGACAAGATAAATAACATCTGAACGCTCCCTGAAATGCCTGTATACATGCTGCACGCAGCATGGGGAATAAACAGGAGGAGTTAGAAATCCATGTGGGGTCAAGGGGTTATGATCTGGTGGCAATTCCAGAGACATGGTGGGACAGCTCTCATGACTAGAATGTGGTCATGGATGGCTATGTCCTTTTCAGGAAAGACAGATCTGCAGGGCTTGGTGGGGGAGTTGCTCTTTACGTGAGAGATCAACTGGAACGTATTGAGTTTTGCCAGGGGTGAATGAGGGGAGATTCTGTGTGAATACACGTAAAAATGTTTTCCCAGTTGAGGTGTTGGAGCCCTGGAACAGACTGCCCAGAGAGGCTGGGGGTTCTCCTTCTATGGAGGGATTCAAAACCCGTCTGGATGCGCTTCTGTGTGACCTGGTCTAGGGAATCGTGCTGTGGCAGGGGGGTTGGACTAAATGATCTTTTGAGGTCCCTTCCAACTCCTAATATTCTGTGATTCTGTGAACGTGATACTTATTTCTCAACAATCATTTTTATGTATAATTTGTCATTTCTGAGTAGTTGGGTTGGAACATGTCCTAAATTACCAGAAGTTAAATGCTTCTTATAGCTACAAAAAATGGTAATTTCCTTTAAAATTGTTTTAAAAGCTTGGATTTTATTTAGAATTAAGACATCACATGTCTCCAATGGTCTTCATGCAAATAATTTTTTTCACACATTCTGTTAGCTTAAAAAGTTACACACTGGTAGTGGAATCTCATTATTTTCTCCTGTTGGTCTATGACATGTCAGAGAAGAGTATGCAAAGTCCATTCCTCTCCATCTGTCAGTGATCAAAGGAGCACCAAGAGAGGGAACACTACCAAGGCAACCTGGTTAAGGTACCTGCAGCTAATGGACTAAACAGCTATAGCACATCATTATAGAGCAATGCCAAGCCCAAAATCTCTGGGTCAGGTGTCATGGGTGGGTGTACTTTGCTCATTTTTAAAGTTCTTGGATCAAGAGCCCTGTCTTTGTTGGTGCTGGCACAGCAATGGAGACTGAATGATGGAGATTTTATAGTAGTACAGTAACAGTAATGGTAGTATTTACAGTAAATAAAATCATGGGGCCACTCTTTATCATCTTTGAAAGGTCCTGGAGAACTGGTGAAGTGCCTGAGGACTGAAGGATAGCCAGTGTCACTCTGGTCTTCAAAAAGGGCAAGAAAGAAGACCTAGGAAACTACATGCCACTCAGCCTCACCTCCATCCCTGGAAAGGTGATGGAAGAGCTCGTTCTGGGCATCATCTCAAAGCATGTGGAGGAAAAGGGGGTTATCAGAAGTAGTCAACACGGATTTACTAAGGGGAAGTCACGTCTGACTAATCCAATAGCTTTCTGTGAAGCAATAACTGGATGGATAAACAAAGGGAAGGTGGTTAATGTTGTCTACCTTGACTTCAGCAAGACTTCTGACACTGTCTCCTACAGCATCCTCATGAGCAAGCTTAGGAAGTGTGGGTTAGGTGAATGAACAGTGGAGTGGGTTGAAAACTGGCTGAAGGACAGAGCTCAGAGGATTGTGAAGGATGGTGTAGAGTCCAGTAGGAGGTCTGTAATGAGAGGTGCTCACCAGGGGTCAGTACTAGGTCCAGCCCTGTTCAATACATTCTATCCATGACCTGGATGAAGGAATAGAACGTGCCCTCAGCAAGTTTGCTGATGATAAAAAACTGGAAGAAGTGGCTGACACACCAGAAGGTTGTGCTGCCATCCAGCATGACAGGCTGGAGAGCTGGGCAGAGAAAAACCTTATGAAATTGGACAAGAGCAGGTGTAGGGTAATGCACCTGGGGAGGAATAACCTCATGGTCCAGGACAAGTTAAGGACTGACCTGTTGGAAAGTAGCTCTGCGAAAAAGACCTGGGAGTCCTGGTGGACAGCAGGATGACCATGAGCCAGCAGTGTGCCCATATGGCCAAGAAAGTGAATGGCGTCCTGGGATGCATCAAGAAGAGTGTGGCCAGCAGGTCGAGGGAGGTTCTTCCCCTCTACTCTGCCCTGGTGAGGCCACATCTAGAGTGTTGGGTCCAGTTCTGGGCTCCCCTGTCAAGAACGACAAGGAACTTCTGGAGATGGTACAGAAAAGGGCTACAAAAATGATTAGGAGACTTGAACATCTCTCTTGTGGGGAAAGGCTGAGAGAGCTGGGGCTGTTCAGCTTAGAGAAGAGAATACATATAAATACCTAATGGGTGGGTGTCAGGAGGATGGGGCTAGTCTTTATACAGTGGTGCCCAGGGACAGGACAAGAGGTAACAGGCACAAACTGGAATATAGGAACTTCCATGTTAACATGGAATGAATTCCTCCAGTGTAGATACATGATCTCCCTAGTGAAGACATGACTTTTCCAGTTAGGGGTATCAGCCATACCCAAGCAGCTACAATAAACCACTTTTTGTCTACATGGTAGATTTCTTTGCTTTTTTTAATCGTATCTTAGTACTTAATGATTGTAGATTTACATGTTATTCCCTTTGCTATCAGTTATATTCATTTTTCAGTAACAGCCCAGACATCACATACATTAAGATTAAAAATGTAAAACATTATTGCATGCTCTTGTGTTCATTGCCGTTGTCCTTACTTGCCCTACCCAATCTAATGTTGCAGCAAATGGAGGCCCATCTCTCAGGTGACTGTTCAGACCTATTTCTTTAATAAGATAAAACAAAACACTCTGATGTTTGTGCAGCTATGGAGTTGTTCAAGAACGCTGCTCTGAAATTCAGAATATTCAACAGGCACTTACTGAAGAAGTTTTATTCTTTATTCCAGCCTATCTCTCCTTTTCAGACATGAGAAAACACAGATAACTAAGATGCAGAAATGATGCTGAAGAATGACCTGAAGAGCCCATCTGCATTACCGCTGTTAGTTCTGACCAGTTTGCTTTTCAAGTAGATCTCTCAATTATCCTAACTTAACAGTCACAGAACCACAGAATCACAGAATCATTACCGTTGGAAAGGACCCTCAAGATCATCTAGTCCAACTGATAGCCCTACACTACTCTTATCCCTAAATCATCCTCTGAAGAAAATTTGAAGTCATTTGTTTGCATCATGAAGCACACAAATTTGTTTCCTTTCAGATAAAGCTCGGTCAAAAGATGCACTCTAAGAGCCCACCCAGTTCATTTCAGTATAGCATTCTGCCCTTGGGACCAGACTTGAGTTAGTCATAAGTGAAATTCCCCAAAAATACAGCATGGACATTAGGTCCACAGCACCAACTGTGTTGCTCTGTATGTCTTCATTGCACTGCAGCAATGGGGAGATACTCTTAGTTACCTGTTTCAAAGAGCAGTCCTGTAGCGCCTCTTCTAAGTCTTTTCCACTCCATCTCCTGGTATTTAACCTGATCGTTTTTTGACGGCATATGATCGTGCAGCTTTTTCAGTAAAGCAAATTAGGCAAAAACCCCAACAGATTAAAGAGGAATGCTTGTCGCCAGAGTTAAGCACTGCCTTATCTTGTTTACAGAATAACAAGAGAATGGGGATGAAACTCACCCCTCGAGCCTGGATATCCGGTATGAGAAGAACAATGTAGCTTCTTCAGAAACACTGTCAGCTTGGATGTTGAGCCATCTTTGATGTTTAATTATAACTAGGAAAATTAAACAGTCACATCAATACATTGTGTGCCTATCTACCATTTATTGCAGCTACATTCTTTTGTGTCATATATTTTAAAAAGTCTGGTTAAACTCAGTCATGTTTGAAAGCCATCTGATTCTGTAATCAGCATGAGTACTATTTTTACGTGATGTTACATGAGTTTCACAGAAAGATAAATGTTGGACTGTCTGCATCTCCTATATCCATTAACCTTCTTTTCCTCATTAATAACTGACCTAGAGCAATAAGAGCCGCCCATGAATTCAAGCAAATAAAATAATCCCCTTCTCTAGGTCCAGTGTTTTTTGCTGAATTGAGCCTTAGCAGAGTAAGCAGCAACATGTCTGCTGGTAACTATTTACAACTCTGCAGACAACAGCTTTTTACTGCATTTCTTTGGATTCACCCATTTAGCCATCCTATCTCTATTGTAATAACCTGACCCATGCATACTAAAAACCCTGTTAATATTCTGGACCTGGAAAATTAGCCAAAAATCCATAGAAGATACCCACAATAGAACACAGATGATTAACATGTATATTTAGCATAACACATCCCAATATCAATAGCTCCTGTATATTCTTTCTAATTCAGACCAGCTTCATAAATCTCAACCATGAGAGATCATGTCTGGTGAATCAGTGAAAAAAATAATGCACAAAAAATTTTTGTAATGTAATATGAAAGTGCTGTTCAGGATTTTAGCACAGTGTAATTGACAACACAGATTTTTTTTTCTGTAAAAAGATAATTTGGTGTTAAAATTGTGCGGTAGTTAAATAATGTAATTTTGATAATGACGGTACAATACAATTTCTGTAACACAAGTGAATTGTGTTTTTCTCATTCAAATGAAGTATGCAGTATGTCTGAATGCTGTCAATTATACATTTGTAAAAAAACCTCTGCCATAAACTATTAGTGAATACTATTATATTTAAAATATGAAACAAAAACTGCTGAAGTCACAATATAAACATGTTGAAATGCCATGCTGCATTTATTTAGAAAATAATGAATCCTGTGGGAGTAAGTAAAACTTTTTGTTCTAGAATCTTTTATTACAGGGGTTTTTAAAGAGCTGAACCTTGGGATCTCTTTTCCCATGTTAAGTTGAAAACTGAAACTGTGATAGGTTTTGACCTTCCAAAGATAAACATTAATTCCCATTGGATGCTTAGGGTTCTCATAGTTTCCTGCCTTGTATCGGGCTCCTGAGACAAAGGGGTTTAATCTGTTAAGGATCTGACCTGAGTGAAATTTCACTAGTGGTAAAAGTGTTGCTTTATTTGTGGCATTCACCCTAAGACATTTTTGCTTAGAAGTACCATTGCACTACTACGAAGAGAACTTAAAGGAATTTTGATACATGGAGCAGCTAGAATGAAAGCAGCTAGCTGAGTAATTTCTGCAAGTTAGTTCAGTTAGTTTTTCAATATATAACGTTCCTGCCTTTTTTTTCCTCGGGGCTCCTTCCATCTCTGCTGCACAGAAGAGATCAGCACTCCATCAGCAGACCGGGCTCCATTACAAGCCTTGTGAGGTTTCCACCATGGGGCTGTGTAATCTGGGGCATTGCAGAAGTATTCTTTGCTGTTTTTAACTTATGGTGCTTTTCTCTTTACAGCTGGCAAATGGAGTGGTGCAGATAAGTCTCCACCACATCATGGAGATCTGTATGTAAACCGAGGTGTGTTGGACAGATTATGACTTGCATTGTTGCCCTCTTTGATCTGTGCGCATATTCACATCTGATCCCTGCACAGCACATCCAGCCATGTATGAAACAGCCCTGTCTTCTGTGTCTAAGGCTGCTAGATACCACGTTGCATATTCTCTTCTGTTTTCTCAAATGTAAGTTTAAAGTGGAATGTAGAAATATATATATAACATTCCCTTATGCTGCTACATTTCATTTGCAAAGATACGTTTTATATACTGTAAGTTTTACTTCTTACCAAAAATACCTTATCATGGAAGCAAACTGAGTCAAATGTTCCCAATGTGCCCGTAATTCCTTTGCAATTGTGTGAGGTGTGAAATTCACTTGACTGTTCTTACTGAAAGAGATGAAGGGTGGGAGATAAAAAATTGTTTTACTTCTGCCAAGCAAGCACAGAGAACCATAGACTATGTATATAATTTCTGGAAAGAAGGTGGAGAATTTGTGGTTCCAAAAGAAAATGACCTACAAAAAATATTTTCTGGGTTGTCTTTCTGCATATATACAAATGATATATGTAAAGAGACAGAAATGGTTTATTGCAGCAAAAGACAAAGTAAATGGTTGATTGAGATAAATTAAGGTTTTAAGTAGAAAAATGTATGCAGAATGTCCCAGGCACAAAAGTCTTGAAACAAAGCGTTTCTCTAACTCATGATAGAAACCAAAAACAACCTTTTTGAAAGTGGACAAAATGGTCTTTTTGGTTTTTCCTAAAGTATATTTAAGACCCTTTTTAGTCTCTGTTTGAAAATTATGATCTACTCATAAAATCAAGTATTACATTTCATAATAAGAAATTTACTCGTTAGGTAAATTCGAGACTCATAAGAAAATACCTGCTTTGGTATCGGGCGATTTGGTGTTTTGCCTTCTCAGTCATTACCTTAGCCTGGCACTAGGAGGCAATCTGCTATTAGAGGTGTCATCCCTCAGACATCAAAGCCTTTGAATATTGTTACTTTTCAGCATCAAATGGCACCATGCATGAGTAGTTTCCTGTGTGTCAAACCCCAACCTGCATTACTACAGTCTCCTTCATTTCTTCCACATACTTTTAGAGAATGGCAAATTGGTGATTAAGAATACCTTCCTGAGACTCTGACCACAGGTTTAGCCACTGATTCCAATTTCCAACGTACCAAATATATCAGCAAGGTGAAGCGAAGGGATAATTAGGCTCCAGGTCTTGGCAAGGCTGTGATAACCAAGTTGCCTGTATTGACAGGACATGTGTGTTCCTAGGCATGCCCAGAAGCAGACCATCTTAGATGACCTTAATAGACAAAATTCATGCATCTTTTTCTTCTGTAGGTATCTCTAGGGTAGAAAGCAGCAAAAAAGTGGTTGGAGCTGCAAGTGGATAGTTTGGATCCAAGTAACATTGGAGCAATTAGGTAGAGTTTAAAATCTTAATGGAAATGAACATACGGAATAATACAAATGGTCAGAAGAAAGAACATAGACATTCTCTAATGGGGCACCAAAATGTGTTCATTTTTGTTTTCTCTTTGCCTCAGTTTGCATCCTTGTTATTTCCATGGTAGTTCTGAAAATTAATTGAATAATACTTTTGTGCCTTCAGATGTTATAAACATACAAAAATCACAGGCAAATCTAGAAGAACATTAATAGTTCTGTTTCCACAATAGAGTCAAAAAAGTGTGCTATCCTTTATGTAAGGCTGTGGTCATAGAGGGAAAAATGAGGTTGAACAAATACTCATTAGCTTGTAAATCCATTCTATATGATAAATCAGTAAGTGGTCTTTCAGAAAAAGTAGTCTTACCACATGTCCTGCAAGATTGCATCAGCATGCATATGGGTAAGTAACTACAATTTCATGGGCAAGAGTTATGCCAGCTCTTCCTGGCTGTTCAGTGCCTGACTTCACTGCCTTATATGTTTAATTTTTTATAAAAGTTCTTTTGCTGTTCTTTGGGAGAAAATTTATATTTTTATCTGTTTTGTAATTCTGTAGAGAACAGTATTCAGAAGTTTTGAAATTTTATGCCAACCACAGAGATGCTCTAAGATAGAGCCTGGAAACATGCTTTTAAAAATGCTTTCACAAGTTTCTACCAAAACTGAAAGTTGAACCTATTTGGCTCTGTTCCTACTCCTTTTGTTTATTTTTTTGTGGATATTTTAGCTATAGGTTTGCTGTTTGGATTGTTGGTAGAAACAGCACATTTTGAGTAAATGTTTTAAAAAAAATTAATGGATAATACTTTTTAGGCTGACAAATGTAAATGTTTTCACTAGAAATCTAACTATAAGCTTTACTGGTTTTAATGTATGTGTTATTATGTAACCATTGAATCAGGAAGTATGCCTATGCACATGTGGTTGTATATTTAGGTTGGAACTACTAACTCCTGGGTTAAATAGCAACTACAGAGAGGGTATTACAGATTAACTACTTGACTTTCAAGAATTCTCGATATTAAGCACTTTCAAGAATGTAGACCTCAGACCTTTTCATCCCCTTAGATGCAACGCTTTGCATAAGCCAGTTCTAAAGCCTGTATTTCAAGTGTTGGGCTGTGTTGCAGTATTGTTAGGTAGATCATAGGATGCAAGAAAATAGTGCACAGTTTTCAAAGAAAACAGAGAATTATCAACTGGGATCATGACATATGTAACAGAGGAAAAATTTCTAATGATTTCAGTTTTTGAGTCTGTTTAAATGTGATTACCTACAAATTCTTTTACAGGTTTGAAATCTATAGAATTTTGTCTTGCTTTTTAAAACCTCTCCCTTCATATTTTAGAAAAAAATAATAATCATGTTTGTGTCTTTCTAATATAAACATAATTAACAGCAGTGGTATATGGAATTAAAGCTGCTTGTAAGGAAAGTGCTTCACAATTAAATCATAGATTTGCTGCTGTGCAGTTTGAAAATGTGAGCTTCACTCATAAGACAATGGGTTTATACACCATATTCCATAGATTCTCATTACATGTCTTGTGTCAGCAAAATTATATTAGGAATCTCACCCCTTGCATCAGCTCATATTAATACTATTTGTAAGACAAATGGTCCTTGATATTATGCTTCTACTCATTATCAGAAATCATTTTGCTCTAGAATGTTAATATTAAAGTTTATATATGGTAGCATTATTATTTGTTTTAATAATTTCCAATAAAAACAACTACTGTTTTAGTGACTCGTTTCATTTTCCTATATTTTCTGGCAAGTACTGCATGTCTTTTAAAGAATACAAAAACAACTTGGCTGCAGCTCAGTTGCAAGGCTGTTTCCATAGGCTGTGTTTGGTGGAGACTTCCATTTAAACCAGGGGTCTGGACAGGGCAGAAAGGATGGGCTATCTTTTTCAGCTTCTAAATATGCTGTCTGGTACTGAAACACTATAAGCCAACATTAATTAAGACTTTAAATATAGTGGAAATCTGCTAATCACAAAATAAAAGCAAACCAGCAAGACAGAGAAAGACTGATAAAAAAAAAAGGACATCAGCTCATTAAATGGCAGCTGCTGTAGTGTACAAGATCATCCTAGATGTGCATTACCTACAAAACTACCAATATAGAATATGCTACTGACTGCAAGGTGGGGGTGGGGTGGTGTTTGTTTCCTCAAGGAATAATACAGAATAAAAAGCAAGTTGAGGTTGCATTTTGGCATAATTAAACATACTTCAGTTTCAAATTCAGGAACAAATTCACCGTCCCTGCATACCCAAAGCTCTCAGTGAATATAATGCACATGTATTGCCAGATCACTTCACATTTTATAATCTTTGAAAAATTGAAGTCTACTGACAGAAGGAAACAGCAGAAAATGTAATTTTGTTGGTATATTTTGGGAAATACATTGAATTTTGTTAATAGTTTAACAAAAACTGTAAACCTTGAAGCATAGAAATGTAGTTCTAAGAATTACTCTATCAAGGATATTTCAAGAAAAATTTTATTTTAAACTCTTAGTAAATTATTTTTTGGCCAATGTGTTGATAATTGTGATTTAGGACTGTAAACATTTTCATTACTACCTCTTCTTGGGAAGAAGCAAGCCAGTCAGACCTAAAATTAAGGGCTGTTCTTGCTCTGTTTGGATCTTAATAAGAATGCATTTCAGCATTTATGTTTGTTTCAGTGCTGTACCTTGGCTAGTTTGGTTTATATTTCCACTCAAAATGGACAAATTCCACAGCCATTTAAATCCATCCAACCCTATCGACCTCAACCATATTCTTATCCTGATTTACAACCTCATTAGGATTTTAATGATGTAAATGAAAGTAGAATTTGCTCCTAAATCTTCATTCTAAAGAGTGTATTCACCTCTCAGTGTAGGATGTGGCAGTATGTGCCTCGAACAGAGAGCACACAGCTAAAACTTGGCAGGCAAGGTCTCAGCTAGAGGGTGGATTTTTTTTTTTTTAATGTTGAGCTCACTTTTTTCCTGAGATAAGCAGGCACACATTCCCATGTATCTTGTAAAATCTTTAGCAGTTCTACACATGCATGTACAAGTGTAGTGCTGTTTTTACAAGATAGACAACAATTCTTACTCACATATCTTTCTGATGAGAGAATCAAGTCCTCAGTCTAAATATATTTGGATTTACTGAAGTTGCAAGACTATGGAAAGAATAGACACTTGCCAGCTCTTGGTACTTTCCTGTACCTGTAGTACAAAAATAGGTCCTCCTGCACCAGAGGTCCAGTCCTAAAAATCTCTAATTGGGTGATGAATGAAAAAGTGGAGGTGGTTTTGTTTTGTTTGTTAGTTTGGGGCTTTTGTTGTTGTTGTGTTATATTGTTTGGATGGGGGTTTTTGTTTGGTTTGGTTTTGTTGGGGTTTTTTTCTTTCTAGAAAACCTGATCCAAACCTCACAGAAGAAAAATTCTCATTAACTTCAGTGGCCAGAATCAGCTCCTGAAAAAGAAAATACCACGTATCACTTTCAGTATCTTCTGTAAATTTAAGCCAGAAAAACTTTTTTGCTTCTAACACACTGTGTATTAAACAGTAGTTATGAAGGACTCACTATTTATGTTACACGAATCCCATTGTGTTTAAATGCATTTCACAGTGCAAACTGGGAAATGCCATAAGCAGCAGATTTACTCTGCCCTTATATTCTTTGTAGCTCAGACGTACATGTCACTCCTAGTAGAGACCCATGTTGCATGAAGTCATTCTCCTCTCACCCTCAAGACTGCACCTATTGCCAAAGAAGGTATTTGCCAGAACTTGCTCCCAAAGAATTATTTCCATATAGTCTTCTCTTAAAAAAAGTAGAAAAGCAGAATGATGGGAGATCAGAATGACCCAAGGAAGATGATTTAATATGCTGAACATTCAGCTGTTGCCATCCAAATGCCAATAGATTGTAGAGTGTTGTATACATTATGCAGCTGATCACACCAGTACCATCACTGGGGGGTGACAAACCAGGGACACAGATTAATAACTGTAGCAAGACCACCAGTGCAAGATCAGGCTGCTCATATGGACAGATTTGAGTAAATATGCACAAGAGGAAGATGTTAAGAATTTCTTGCTTATATTAAATTAAGGTCGTTTGGTTTTGAGTTTATTTTAAAGCTTGATTACTTTGTAATTGGTGAAGTGCTGCAGAGTCAAGAAGAAGAATTTTTAAAGATCTTACGTAACTCTAGTGATATTTTTAAGCATATTAATTGGCAGGTGCTTCTCACAAATAAGGAGGTGACTTTCTGAAAATATATCTGCCCCTTGAGTATAGTATGGCTTATTTTGTAGCTTTTATCAACAACAGAATTCACCACCTGTAAAAATGGAGAAGGTAGCACGCATTTGTAGAAAGAAGTAATCAGGAAGAAGCTTTCCTCCCAGAAGAAAATGAAGCTGTGAATAGAACAGATCAAGAAGGAAACATGGCCAAAACTAGGCAATATTCAAATTCTGCAGAAGTGTTCAGACTTCCCGTAACCTCCCTCCCCAAATCTGAGTGATTGCAAGTGCTTGGGACCCCATTATCTGTTCAAAGTGATCACTACATCGGTAAAGATTATTCGCACAACTAAAGTTCGCAGGATCAGGTCACCACATCTACAACAGGAGTGTTGCCCCAGCAAGCCTGTGGGGCGGCAGCAGCAAGCCCCATCACTCGGCTGGCTGTGGTCCTCATAGCTTAGAAACGGAGTTCGTGGAAAGACGGGAGAAAAACAAGTGTTTGATAACAATGCTGTCAGTAACTGGTTTATATTCATTTTCTCTCTTTTGCTTGATAAAGCTACCCTCAACACCCAGCAGAGAGAAACACTTGGATCATGCTGCCCAAACGCTGCGGGCTGCGGAGCAGGAGGAAGAATCGAATGCTGTGTATCTCACATTGAGGGTGGCAGACAGGGCATTTTACTATAAATGTTTATGCATTAATACACAGAAACCTGTCTTAGTAGGGTTTTTCTGTATATCTTAATTCTGCTGATGCACAGTGAGAGTGAAATTACAGGTGCCAGTTTGCAATGTAGAACGCTGATAAACAACTTGCCATTTTGCAGTGGCTGGTCACATCTGGAGCCTTTTGGGATGCAAAAGTACTGGAGGATTATTGCAAAACTTAGAGACACTTATGTTACCATAACTTTTGTTTTTAATCTAAATTTGTAGATTTTTCTTTTCGTTTGCAGGATTTTACGGGTTATATTATACTTATGTAGCTAGCCAGCTAAGTCAGCAGCAAAGCAAAAAAAATAGGCAGACCTATAGTTTTTGTCAGAAAACTTTTCCTGTTTGACCTTAGGCTGAGACAGGCTGCTGTAAAACCATGGATCAGTGGATTGCGTTTCATGAATTTCAGCATATTTTAAAACTCCATAATCTACAGTCCCTAACTCTGACCTAGCACCCTTAAGTTAGTGCACGGTGTTCAACGCCATTGCACCCTTTGAAAATAAAAACCCAGATTTGTGTGATAAATTTAAATTGTTCTTTTTCCACCTTTAAGTTTTCATAATGCTTCCATAATGTAGAAAATCAACAGACACACATACTGAGACAGATGGATCCACAACACGGACTGTGAAAGCTATGGCAGTAAGAGTCCCCCACTCCTGCATTTTGCTATTTTTATAGTCATTCCTGTATGGACTACATAGATATAAAATCCAGTTTGGTTTTTTTGTGTTGCTACAGTCTTCTACCATTTTTGAAGCACTCAGTTGTTCTCTCTTGAAAATCCCTGCTGAAATTTGGGAGGCTGTAATGAATTAATATCTCTTTGTAGTATTATTTATCATCTCTATTTGTTAGCATGTCTATGAAAACACAAAATGGTTTGAGAAAGGTTTCACTCTTCATGTTTCCAGTGCACAACAGTATTTTGAAATCCTTGCAAAATTTTCATCAGGTCACTGTAGTAATAATTATGCATGTATGCAGTTAATGTTCCCTGACTGCTTCTGATCCACTATGTCTGTTCTCCTTCTGTGCTCTCCTGTTAAGATCATACAGTCGGGATATAACACACAGCAGACTGGTCAGAACTCCACACCCTAGCAAATGTATAAACCCTGCTACTGCTCCTAGAAGAAACATTGCAACTCATGCAATATAAAAACTTGAATTTTAATATGCACACTTTTTTCCCTAACATTTAGTATATAGTCATGGTAGAAATATCTGAAACAGCTTTGATGTATTTTCTGTGATTATCCACAATTTCCTGTTATGTAAGGTATCTCTCAGGAGACTTTACACTCAAGAATAGGTTGCACTGGGAATTATAACTAAGATCTGGCCCAGTCTGGTTTTTTAGCTCACTGAGCATTACTGTTGTGGAGAGGACTGTATTTTTCCCATACTGTTTAGTGTGTTTATATAAAATATTCACTCTGAAACTGAGAATGCTCCAAATTTATCCTCTCGTGGCACACATGGTCTTTCATGAGAATCCAGTTAAATATAGGGTTTTTTGCTTCAGAGAAGACATTATCAAGTTGGGTCTGGCTTTCCTCCCCCTTCTGTTTGAAGGTCAGTGATCATTTAGGACAGTTTTCTATCATGTACTTCAAATGCTGAAGTGGTGTTTGTAGCAGGATGTTGCCCATAATTTATCAGTGAATCCCAATTTATTCTTCAACCTCTTTCTGTTAATGCAGTGCAGAGAAGCATGGCTTCATTGAAGTTGCTACTTGATGGTAGTAAATACCAATAACCATGTAAGTTTAGTCTTTTTAGACTTCTAACAATGCCATACACAGTACTTCTATCCCATCCAGAAGGGTTTGGTTGCACTACAATAGCTGTGCAAAGAGAAATCTCATAGTTCTTCCTCTTGACTATATGTGCTGGATGCTGTTGTCATCTTTGGTAGCTTTCTTGGGAAGAACTGTACAGGGGACTTAACACTGAAGCTGGACACATGCCTTAGAGCTCAGCAGCTTTGTGACCTCCCCCATCCAAGAATGTGATCATCTTTCTTTCCACTTCTGTGTGTTTACTGTAGCTTCTATCTCAGCTTCATACTTGACTGTGTTCTTGACTTCCAGTGTTGTCCTCTTACAGCTGCTGCATTCAAAACCTGTCCTGCTCCTAGTTCCATCTTATTCTACTCCTCCAGCACAAGCCAGCTTTGCACAGAGAGTATGTGTGTATTTGCAAATGAAAGTATGTGTATGAAGAAACATCAGTGCATGCCAGATTTTTTCCATTGTTTCCTGTACCTAAAGCTCCCCTTTTTGTCTGTCTTAACATTTTTTCTGTATAAAATATCACGAGACAATCCCTTCACAGTTCCATGGCTCAGTGCAGAAATATCTATGGCTTTAAAATTTTGCCAATAAAAGTTTTAAGAGATATTTAAACCATTAAATGTGTCAACTATATTCAGTTTTTATTAACTGAGCCAGCTAATAACATACAGATTTCCTTCATGATTTTTGCCCTTCCTATCTGCAGCCAGCAGAGCCTCTACTACACCTCTGCTATTAGTGCTCTCCTTGTCACCATCTCTACTATCCAGCACCCAAAAGGAAACAGAGAAACGTTCATATTCTGCTAAAATGTAGTAAAAAGCCTGTAATTTTGATTGAGGTATTCATGCTATCTTCATGCAAACAAAACAGAAATAAAAGTGTCTCCCTTGCTGCCCCTTCAGGGTAATCGGGAATTTGTTTGTTACACTGTTGGCTAGTGTAACATACCTACACAAGCCATGCAGAGTCCTTAACTGCACCACATAACATTACAGTAGATTTCACTTCACTGAGGAATATTTCTTGACCCTAGCTCTGATGGCAGCAGTCCAGAGGTCTTTCAACAAAGCACTGGCTCAACATTGTCCACAGAACCACCCCTCCGGAGTGCAGCACGGGTGCTCAGCACACCATCCTGCTTTGTCAGCAGGCAGAGAGCAAGAATTACAAGGATTTACAGCTCTCTGAATACTGCTGATTCATTGACAAAACCGGAATTAAATTGTATGATATTAGTACTATTCATAGCCCTTCCACCCCTGTTGCAGGCTGCAATATTTCTAAAGACATTGCTAGTGCTGACAGCAACTGAAGATCATTCGTGAAACTCTCTGGCCAGCACTGGATCAGAAATCACTAGTAGCTTCTTACCTAAAACTATACTCATTTGTAGGTTAGGATTTTGTAAACAGCCTTGAAATATGGCAACTGGATAACTTGGTTAGAAGTGTGACATCCAGACTCATGGATGCATTTAAGAAACAGACAAGTTGCTGTTCAACTGAGTAGCGTTATGGATTAGTGTGGTGCAGGAAAAACTGCATCCCAGTGGATGATTTCCCTACTACTATTCACTTGAGCAGCTCTGGGACTGGGTGGCTGGGGATGCTATACTTGACCCTCCTTTACTGACAGTCAGCTACGATACTTATACTTCATTGATAAATGATACAATGAATATGGTTAAAAGGAGGGGCATACAAGGGTTAATGAGCTGTTGGCATTTCTCCTCTGCTTTGTTGTCTGTTACGTGCTCAAAATAATTTCATGCCAAATTCAGCACACTTGGGAGTCCTCTTCAGAAAGAATCTAAACTTGGGCACAAAATATTTGTGGCAAAATGGATATCCCTCTAAAAAAAAGATGTGATTGCAAAAAATTCACTGATATTGAGACTATTTGTGCTGGGAGATAAAATACAAAGAAACTAACAAACACCTATGTGGCTTTTAAGCTCCATCCCTGGGAGGGAAGCCCAGGACAAGTTGTAAGCCCAGGGGCTGTTGGCCCAAGCATTGAGTCCCAGGTTGCAGCCAAGTTCCTGGGGAGATATGTTGAGATTCCAGTCATCAGATCTAGGGAACTCTTGAGTTTTGAACCATGCCCATAAAACTGTTCTTCATTCTTGTTTGATGATGTCTAAGATGGGAAGCTGCAGAATGTGCCCTGGGAGTAAGGTAAACGCCCTAATCATTGGTCATACTCACTTTTTCTGCATAATCTCCCTGAAACCTCGCATGTATTTCTGGGGAGGTGGGGAGGTAAGTCTGTCTTCCAGCTAGCCAAATCTCTTCTGTCCCTGTGGTGTGTTGAAAAGATGTGGCTAGAGATGAATTGTTGGAATGGTCTGATTCTAAGTAATATATTCTGAGAATTCTTACCAGGGATAGTGAAGGGAACCTCAATGGAAAGACATGAAGTTTCCATAGCGCAGTGGAACTTAAGGCAGGGAAAGTCAGATTGAGCTGTGTTGTCCCTGACAAAATGTTGAGTCTAAAAGGATTAGACCACAGTATTCTGCTTAGGGCTCAGGTCCAACCAAGCCCTTCTTCAGGTAGCTGCATACAACCTTTACCGAATCTAGCCTGTCTCATTTACATAAGATTTTGAAGAATTAAAATTCTGTGCAATTAGTATTGATATTGTGATAGCTCAGGCAGGATCATGGCTGCACTGTGCTAAGCTTTTCCAGACGGCTAGATAAAAGTCTCTGATCCATAAAGTAGACAAGGCATTAGCAGAAATACAACAGATAAAGCTGAAAAAACAAAGAGAGCTGCAACAACAGCTTGCACATTTGTCCATGCTGAAGGGTTGACAGCCAGTCTCATATGGCATGGAGAAGGGGACAAGGAGAGGTGGCTCTGCTTGGCCTCACAGAGCACTAACTGTTATTACAATCACTATCAAAGTTAGAGGAAATTGCATCCATTTTACTGTTGAGACGTACAAAATGTACAAAGCTTTCCTAGCATCCATAAACAGTTAAATATATTAGAAAACAGAAGACAAGAGTTTGCTGCTGTTCTTCAGTCTCAACTTCTATTGCGTTCAGTGGCCATTTAACCTCGATAAAGGCAGAAGGATCCAGGCACAATGTTTCTAATTACAAGTGACATTTCTAAGCCTTCTGTGGTCGGCACCTAATCCAAAAAACTGACTTCATTTTGGACTCTGGCAGTATGGGTGCTCTGTAAAAGGCAGACTGCAAACTAGTTTCCATCCTGCTTTAATAATAGGTTCACAATCCAAAAAGGAACTTTAAACACTTTAATATACAGACTTAAAGCTTTCCTTCTGTAAGGGGGTTTATAACCCAGCAATAAAAGACTGCCTGTGAAAGTTGACTTAAAAGGTCTTAAGAAAGCAATGGATTTTTAGATTTAAGCTTCCAGTATTTAAAAAAAACAGATTAGGTGTTGAACAGAGACAAACAAATTGGTAACTTGCGTGATCAAATCTGCCCTGACTAGGTGATGCAGCTAACCTTCTTCGCACAGTCAAAACATTCAGCATGTTCCAATGCACTTTCAACACTACTTCCTGCAAAGTGAAACTGATGGGTATTGGTGCTGCTAGGGAGATGTTCCATGGGGCATGGCATGAACCAAACTCTTCTGCAACTGCAGACCTGGCCCCTACTAAGAGGGCAAAAGCATGCAGAATGAGAAAGGAGAGATGTTGTGTGAGAATTGTAAAGAAAGAACTGAAATGAACACTAAGATCTGGTTTCTACATGGCAGATAGCCAGAGGAAATATTTTTCTACTGGGTGGATAAGGGCTTGTCTTCTGCTGAGGTGTAACTAAAACGAGCTGAAAGTCCTGTGAGCTTTCAAGGAATTGGCAGGGGCCAGGGGAATCCACTTGGAAAAAAAAATGTATCCAAATTAGATGTAAATATAATAATGGATGAGCTATTTACATTTTCCTTGGAGAATGTCTTATGGCATTAGGAGTTTTCTCTTTATTTCAACTGCTTATTTCTTCCATTGATTTCAACCTCGTTTGCCTAGTTATACTTTTTTCTCCACAGTCAGCTATTCTGTATAAGCCCCAAGGATCCATCTTTCCCTCAGGAAGCTCCTGCTAGAGTCAGTTGCAGTATCCCTGACTGGTAAAGGCCATTTGTATTTGTATTCTTATGGCCTTTAAATGCTGGTACCTTGCCAAACCCGCAAGGTTGCATTTCAGCCAAGATACTGATACTATAAATACACACACACACACACACACACATATGTATAAAACCATAAATTCTATCGTATCAGCATCTGGACATTTTGCTTTGCTCCTTCTCTAAAATTACCTCTGTTTGTCAATATTTTTTCCTTAGGATGATGCCTTCAGAACAAAATGTGAAATCACAGCAGAATATTTTATGGAATGGTGCAGTCTCTTTTCTCCCTGACATTGAGAAACAAACTCATCTTAGGATAGTTTGTGTTCTTTAAAGATCTCAGTCTCTTTTACTTTACTTGGGAGGTAATCCTCCTTTTTGGGGCTCTTACCCTTTTCCCAACAAGGCAGGTGGGTTTTGCTGTTGTTATACCCTGTCCCCCAGCACTCTCTGATCAGGACAGCCACAATCTTCTCTCTCATATGTCAGCATCATTGACTTTTAGGAAAGTGGCACATGACTCCCACTGTGACACCAGGCTCACATCCCACATGGTAGACAGGTTGCATCTTCCCTGATCATGTCAGCAGGCTAAATTCCAGTGCTCCCCTTAATCAAGTATGACCATGGCAGTGCAGCCAGACTTGTCAGGAGTCCATGGGGAACCTTGTGGCTGTATCTCCTTGAGGAGGATCAAAGGTGATGTCCTCAGAGTGCTGTGGTCAAGGGCACAGGCAAGTCTCTGCTGCCTCTTGTCTTTGACCTTTTTCATGAGGTTTGAGTTCCTCATCCCACATGACAGTGCTAAACTCACAGCTGATCTGCATTAATTTTTCAAGTAAGATTGCATGAGGCAGTATCAAATGCTTTCCTGAAATCTAAATATATTACATCTGCTCCTTTCCCATCATCTGCTAATTTTGTAATTCCATCAAAAATGCAATCAAGTTTGTCTGGTGAGGTTTATTCTTTATAAATCCCATGATTCAATTCACCTGCCAGTGGAGGGTGAATGACTGAGTCAACCTTTGCGAGCTTAATCAAACTCATCCAAACCTCTGCGTTCAATAGATTGAACTGGAAGTTTTGCAAGAAGAGGCTTGCTCTCAGCATTTGCCTCACTTTGTGGTTTCTAATGGAATGGAAATGCTGGAAGAAAAGGCTTTGACACTGCATTTCAGTACTTGTCCACAGTTTAGAAACAGGAGAAAGCACAAAAAAGGTGTTTCCTTTAAAGTAGTCTGTTTGAGACTATAAACAAAGGTTCTGGAATACAAAAAACCAAATTGTAAGGTAACAAACAGTTTAGGTCCAACTTTATCTTAACTCATTGTTTTCATTACCCCTCCTGAACTTCCCAAGAAAAGAAAAATCAAGACAAATAAAAATCCTTGGTGGTTTGGGAAGGTTTTTGGCTCCTGAGATTCCACTGGTGTATCTGGGATCCTCTAGAGCCCCAGCCTAACAGGCAACTGACAGGCATACAAGTGGACAACAGAAAGACAATGTTTGCTATTTAAGACTCTTAAATTAACACAGCATCTGATGAACTCTGAGACCTTGCTCCTCCTCATTTCAGAAAAAAAATGCCTCAAATGTTCTTTTCTGAAGATTTATAATTTTTATTTTCTTAGGCAATTGCTTTCCCCTGTCAAAAAACTTATCCTTTAATTTGCTTTACACAGTGTTTTGAAAAGCATTTGTTTTGGCATTTTTGTGTTTTCATTTTGTGTTTTTGCATTCCTGTTTGCTTTTATGTATTTGAATTTGAAAAGGCTCTCCTCTTGTCTTTAATGCATGTACTGCTCAGAGACAGGAATTCTTTGGACTTGTAGGAAACTTGGGCACTGAACCCTAGATTCATAAAAGATTATTTGTATAGACAAACCACTGAGGAGTATACTAGTGGGCAGAAATCAAAGTTGAACTGGGAAGAGGTTTAAAGAGAGTGAATATATAGTATACTATTGTGTGAAATAGGAGTTACCTTAAAGATTAAACTAGTGTGTTCCTGTATGCAGTTCAATCAAGTGATAAAAAAAAAAGAAGAACACCAGAAAACAGGCTGATTACAGTACAAAATATCTGTCCTTTGAGTATTGCCTAAACCATGCACAAGTGCTTGACACTGCAGCTTAACAATGAAGCTGCCAATAGGAGTGAAGTTCATGTGAGTGTGAGGGATACAGATCCCATTTTTGTTGATCCCCTTGATCCACTTTTGGGTAAGTGCCCTGAGGTGCCATTGCACAAGCAAGTACAATGAGAACATTTTCCTACAGGTCCTCTGTTGCAGCAGAAACAGCAGCATCACTAGCATTATGTTGCATCTATATGGTTAGTACTGTAATTGGAAGATAGCTTGCTTTGACTAAAATGGCTTAAGCAGCACATGCCGGAGCAGCTTGTCTGGCAGACCTGGAAGCACAACCCTCAGAGGGATAACAGTAAGGGCATCATGCCACTGTGCCAGTTTCTCCAGCTGGTAAAGCTGCAGCTGGAAGAGGTTGTACCCACAGCCTGCCTTGCCTTCTCCCTTCAAAATGTGTTTGGTCAGCCTGGCTGGCGGCTGCTCCTTTCCTGCTAAGTCCTGCATAGTGACAAGAAGGGCTCTTATTTGCAGTCATGTAATTCTTCAACGCCTTGGAGAGCCATTGTATCTGCACCCAGATACACAGGCAGACCTTCTTTGGAAAAACTGGTAAGTAATTGTATAATCATTTCTATGGTGACAAAGAGTGAGAGCATAACTTCAATATGTTTAGAATAATAATGTGCCTAAGCAAATGCATTTTTTAAAATGCATTGCTTGTGCATGAAAAGGTCCTAGGCAACTTCTGTTCGTCAGGAGAGAGTCTACCATAAACCTCCTCACAGCAGGCAGCTACTCAGTCTGAAAATTAATTTCAAGAAACACCACTGACCAATGACCAATTTTAGCTGTAGTTTTTGCTGAACCTTTTGTGGTAAACAACGTTGTTAGCTGAGCACAGAGTGACTGGACTTCAAAATTAAGAGCCAGGCCTACAGGCAAGTACAGAAGTACTGCACTGCACATGGTATACTAGAACATCCTTTGTTACGAGGTGCACTCACCCCTGAATTCTCATAGCAAGATGCAGCATCTGGAAAAGTAAAACAAATGATCTTTATATGTGATAACCACTTATGTTCACCGTCTCGTCTGAAACATTTCTGAGAAACTAACTACCGAAATAAGTCAGTTAAACAATGAGCTTAATGTCCTCTGACAAAAGACACTAATAGCTTGCAATCAGTAAGCAAATGTTTTTGCTAACTTGTGTCCGAAGGTAAGACTTCCTTGGGAAGTCTTGATTGAATTCAAATTCAAATTACAAAACAAGAGCAAGGATTTACATGGAGGGAAATATGCATCAGACTATTCTTAAAAGAATAGGTGAGAATGGAGTGAATCTTTCCTTGCCTGAGTATTGTACATAGAATCAAAGAACCATAGCATAGGATCATAGAATCATTATGGTTGGCAAAGAACTCTGAAATCATCAAGTCCAACAATTCACCCAACATTACCATGCCCACCACTAAACCATGTCCCCAAGTACCACACCTACATTTTTTTCAACACTTCCAGGGATGTTGATTCCACCACCTCCCTGGGCAGCCTGTTCCAATACCTGATAACCCTCTCGGTGAAGAAATTCTTTCTAATATCCAATCTGAACCCCCTAGTATAACTTGAATCCATTTTCTCCTATCCTATCACTCATTACCTGAGAGAAGAGACCAAGCCCCATCTTACCACCAGTTCCTTTCAGGTTGTTGTAGAGAGCACGAAGGTCCACCCTTAGCCTCCTCTTCTCCAGACTAAACAACTCCGGTTCCTTCAGCTGCTACTTATAACACTTGTGCTCTAGACCCTTCATCAGCTTCATTGCCCTTCTCTGGACACACTCCAGCAGCTGAATGTCCTTCTTGTAGTGAAGAGCCCAAAAGTGAACTCAGGATTTGAGGTGTAGCCTCACCAGTGCCAAANGGTGCACTCAATCCCCTCATCCAGGTTGTCTACAAAGATATTAAATAGGACTGGTCCCAGTACTGAGCCCTGAGGAACACCACCTGTGACTGGTTGCCAACTGGTTTTAACTCCATTCACCACCACTCTTTGAGCTCAGACAGTTTCTAACCCAGTGGAAAGTACTCCTATCCAAGACATGTGCAGCCAGTTTCTTCAGTAGAATGTGTCAAAGGCTTTACTGAAGTCTAGGTATTCTACATCCAGTCTTTCCCTCATCCACCAAGCAGATCACTTTGTCATAGAAGGAGACCAGGTTAGTTAAGCAGGACCTGCCTTTAATAAACCCATGCTGGTTGGGTCTGATTACCTGTTTTTCCTCACATGCTGTTTGATGGCGCTCAAGATGATCTGCTCCATAACCTTCCCTGGTAGCAAGGTCAGACTGGCAGGCCTGTAGTTCCCCAGCTCATCCCTCTGGCCCTTCCTGTAGGTGCTTGTCACGTTGGCTAGTCTCCAGTTGTCTGGGGCTCCCTGGTTAACCAGGACTGCTCACAAATGACTGAGAGTGGCTTGGTGAGATCTTCTACCAGCTTCCTCAGTACCCTCAGGTGGACGCCATCTGGGCCCATAGACTTGTGTGTGTCTATGTGGAGCAATAGGTCGCTGTTTTCCCCTGTGCCATGGGGACCTCATTCAGCACCTGAACCCTGTCATCAAGCTCAGGGGGCTGAGTTCCCTCAGGATGTCTGCTCTGACTATAAAAGACTGAGGGGAAAAAAGGTATTAGGTAGCTCAGCCTTTTCTTCATCCTTCATGATAATGTTTCCTTCTACATTTCATAAAGGATGGAGATCCTCTCTGGTCCTCCTTTTGTTGCTAATGTATTTATAAAAATATTTTTGTTGTTTTGTACTGCAGTGGCCAGTAATTAAGCTCTAGTTAAGTTTTCACCTTTCTGGTTTTCTCCCTACATAGCCTAGAAACATCTTTGTAGTCTTCCTGAGTCACTTGCCCCTTCTTCTAAAAGCTGTAAACTTTTTTTTCTCTGAGTTCTAGCATGAGTTCTCTGTTCAGCAACAGTGGTCTTCTTCCTCATCAGCTTAAGGCAATATATGATCCTGTATGAACTGACTTTCCTCACAAATCTCAAGAGAAAAGATAGTATCATCAAGAAACATTTTGATAGTTACAGAAGATTTACATAGTGATTTGTATGAAACATATGAACTATTTCTATGCCTTTTGCTTTGACTTGGTCATTTTTAGCTCATCTTGACGTGGCTGACTTCTACTGTACACTTGAAAGAACAAATATAGAACATATTTTAAACTCTATTGTGCTTTTCATTATGCAAGACATTTTCTGCATTTCAGATAGCCTGGACAATGTCACTAAACTTGTCAGATTCCTCTTCTGCTTCTCATAAACTAACACAATACGGTTGAGTTAGGCTTTACACTTGTGCAGAGAAATATCCAAATCCATCCAAAATACTGTTTACATTGACATCAGAGCAGATGGAAAAAAAATTATGACATTTGTATTGGTGTTAGGAGCCAGATACTGTCAGAACCACTACAATAGGATACTAGCATTTATAAATCCATTTTTTTATTTTTAAACAGACCTAATTTGGGAACCTTGAAACAGTTTATTAGTCTCCTACTGGTTTGACTTCCATCTGCCCAAGTACTTTCTGAATGAGAAGGACATTGCTGGATAATAGCTGTTGAAGATAGATATATATATAGGGTAGTTTCACTAGAAGGGGTTAAAAGACACATTTTCTTCAGTTTCCCTCATGTTCTTCCAAAAAATCGAAGTTTGTTATTTCCTCACTCCTTAGGTGTAATGCTTATTCCTATGACGACCCATTCTGGTTTCAATGGAAAAGTTGCTCATGAACAGACAATGTGATCAGACCTGCTACATCTGAATTTAAAATTTATTGCTTCCCTAGGTATTACAAGCACCAAGGGAGGTCAGAGGAGATTCATAAAAGGCATTGAAAGAAGAAAAATGTCTCAGTGGAAAAAAAGGTATTTCTTAAAGTTGATGGTAACAAATCAGTATACAGGAAAAAAGATAAATATAATCTAAAATGTACTCTTTTAATTATTGTGTATATTTTTGCTGGATTAATCTGCCATTTCCATTAACATTAAAGCTACCTTCAGTACTGACAGCTTTAAAAAAAAAATACTCTGTTTGTCAGGATTGAATACACTCAAACAGCAGTTTCAAATCCAGAATTATTCTCAAGAGCAGCCACTGACTGATGATGGAAAGTGGAGTTGTTTGAGAAGCCACATCAAGTGCCTACTCCTGCTTCAATTTAATGCAAGGAGAAATCAGGGCCAAAATCTTTAAAGACTAGTAGCCTCTCAAAAGAAATACAAAGGAGAAAGCTAGTGTTTGGAAATTAAATGTCTCCTTGATTCCTTAGCATTCAGGGCAATTGAGGTATCCTTTTCTAGTGAAACATTTTTATCCCCACATTAATGTATGACTTCTGTTTCCATTTTAAGGTGGGACACTTCAGGCTTACAAGACATTTCAGTACACTGAACAGAGAATGCCTAAAATCTGAAGATGTGACCCAGAGTCCTGTCAAGAATAGATAAAATAATGTAGCTTTCCAGAATTGTTATTATACGTCTCACTAGTCTGGCATGAGCTTGTTGAACTCAACATGCTGGAAATGACTCAATATTGGGGCTAACTAAAAATGCCATTAGAAGGATCAGCTATGCAGGGACATTAAAATGGCCTCTTTCAGAAAATGTTCGCAAAAGGACAGATGTGCCAATCTCAGTATCGCTACAAGGTTTTTGTCCTGGGAAAAGAGAGAAATAAGAAACTAAAAAACTTTTGGCATTTCAACATTATTGAAAAAGGGTACAAAGGAACCACCTCTGGATATTGTAAAACTCACAAATAAATTCTTTACAGCTGCACAAGGAAAGATAACAATGAGAGCCAGATATTTCATTCCTAGCGCAGTAAAAAATCCTATTATAGCCAATGCAGTTATGGGTGCACCAGCTGTATTCTGGGAATTCTATATAACTCCTGTCTGTTTCTGAACCAAAGCCCCTGAGGCCAACTTGTAAGATTAAAAAGTTCTCCTCTTTCTTATACATGCCCTTCCACATCATTGTTCATTTACCAATGTCTAGTATTAAGTAAGCTGCC
>VWZX01000194.1:0-88211 GCA_013399015.1 Galbula dea | reverse complement strand
CCCAACAATTTCACTTTACCAACCCCTCCTTTCACTCTAGCAGCTCAAAATACAGAGGATATTTTTTCCCCTGCAGCTCCAACAATGATAAACAGATGCTGGTGGTCTATGCCTCCTATGACTTCCCTCTTCAAATTTTGCATATTGCCCATGGTTTGTGACCTTTGCCTGCCAACACAAAGGGGAGATGGGTGTATTTACAACCAGGGCTGACCAAAAAAAGCACTCCCAGGGCTTGACATTAAACACTAAAAGCCCCGACGGGTTACACAAGTGGCTAAGTTTACAAGATTAGTCATACCTTTGTAAAGATAAGCAGGTATCAACATCTGCAAAATTTGGGATTACTCTCTAGAAGCAAGGGCAGCAAAAACCCAGAGACCAGAGTACTTAAAAAACCCCAAGTAATAAATGGTCCTAGTGGTTGGTCTCTTCCTATCATCTCTCTGAAGCACACAATTATTTGCAATGTACCTTTAAAAAAATCAAAGCATTTCCTTGAATTTTCTGTAGACGATTTTTTTTCCCAGGCTTTTCTAAGACACACTGTTTCGGTTCAGGAAATGTTTCCTCCCAGCCTCCAATCGGTAAAGGCTGGTCCCGGCTCTAGCCCACGAGGCCCAAGTTACCCTTCGTTGTGGGAGCAGAGAGGTATCTCTGCGGGGGACTTCCCTCCTCTCAGGGCTCACCCTCCCGCCGGCACAGTGAAGGCTCTCTCGGCCTGTCCCGACCCTTCCTAACCTAGACAGGAATGAAGAGTTTGACCTTCGTCTCTAAGAAAATGGGGGTGCCGGGATGGTCTCTGTGTGTCCCAGTAGCGTGCGGCCCAGGCGGGTCCCTCTGAAAGGCCGAGGTGGGCTTGAGGGGAAGGCACAAGGCATGGAGCACTGTTGGCAGCACTGAGGAAGGGGCTTCAGGAGCTGGGCCACAGCTGGGAGCTGAGAGTGGGAGGCATCAGCAAACCGCTGTCGCCCGAGACCCCCATGTGGGGGGTGATGGTGGTGTGGGGAGGCCGGAGCAACAACGCTCCCCCTGCGGCCCTGGCCCGCGGGGGACGAGAAGCGACAAAGTGGTGCGCAGCCGGCCTGCGGGCAGCACGCTGGGGCGGGAAGGGGGTGGCGGGAAGGGGCTGATGAGAGAGGTCAGGCGGCGAGGAGGCCCCGGGCTGCCTGGTGTTGCCGGCTGCCGAGCTAGTCCGGTCCGCAGTTTGCCGCTCGCCGCCGCGATCTCCCTCGCCGGCATCGGCGGCGGGCGGGTGTCGAGCGCTCGGAACAGCCGGTTGTTTAAAATCCTTCTAGAACCGTTTCTAATTCCCCCTTGCGCCGGGGAAGGGAGAGCGGAGCGGGAAAGAGGGGGGGAAGGAGGAGGAGCCGAGGGGGCGGGGGGGGGGAGGAGGAGGGAGCAGCCTGTCCGGGTCTCCGCCTGTCGATCACGGAGTGAGGGGCGTGCCCGCCTGCCCGGCTGGCCAATAGGATGTGTGTGTCGCGGCGTCTCCATGGTGACGGGGCTGTTCCCGGGGAGGCTGTGATGGGTTGACAGGTGCGTGACAGTCGGAGCTCTCTGCAGGCATGTACGGCAAAGGCAAGAGCAACAGCAGCGTCCCGTCCGACAGCCAGGCCAGGGAGAAGTGAGTACAGCCCGCCGGTCCGCGCCGGCGGTCCGCGCTTTACGCGGGCGCCCACCCTGCGCTCAAAGTAACTTTCCTGCCGGCGGGCGGTGCGGGGTAGGAGCGGGCGCGGTTGGAGGACGGACGGACGGACTGACTGACGGACCGGCTGACCGACCGACCGAGGAGGCCCGGCGCCGCCTGGGCCGGCGTGAGGGGGCAGGCGGCCGCGACCGCGCAGCTCGTGCGGGAGGAGCCGCGGAGAGGGGTCCCCGCAGCGGGACAGCGGCGGCTGGGCGAGGGGACCGCGGCAGGCTCCCCTTTCCCTTCCGCGGCCGGTGCTCCACGGGGCAGTCTGGCGGGCGGGCAGGCGGCTGAGCGGCGCCGGGCTCCAGTCCCCGGGGCCCTCCGCGGGGCTCAGCGGCGCAAGGTGCCGGGACAACTTGGGTAACAAAGAGCCCCGGCCTGGCAACGGGATGCGGGGGACGAGAAGACTGGGGCGGGTGAAGGGATGTAGGGGAACGGACGCGGGGTCCGCCTTCAGCCGTTTCCCAACTCACTGCCTCGCAACTTTTCCCCGGGACCGCGCAGCCCGGCGGCCCCGGCTCCGCGGCGCATTGTTCTCCGGGGTGCACGGCGCGGGGGGGGGGGGGGGAGTGCCGCGCCCCGGCTCCCTCCCCGCCAAACAATGGTGGTGCCGGGATGGGCGCACACTCCACACTCCTTTTTTTGGGTTGTTTTTTTGTGGGGGCTTCGGGGGGGTGCTGGTGCTCAGCGGGGCTTCCCCCTCCCCCCGCCTTCCGGCTTGAATCTGCCTGGTGCCGAAACAAGCCAGCGAAAACTACTTCTTTTTATTATTATTTTCCTGAAGAAAGCGAATAAAATCTCCAGCTGAACCGCGCCAGGGCTCCTCCGTTTTTCTCTCGCCTCCCCGTGTAACGCGCGGGTGTTGGGAGCGGGGCGGAGCGGGGCCCGGTGCCGCTGCCCNGCCCCGCCGCACTGGGGCGGGCTGGGGAGGGTCTGCGGGTGCCGCGGTTAGGGCAGGGCGGGAAAGAATTGGGGAGGAAAAGGAGTTTTTGCAATGTACGGCGGCTCTGTTAAGTTGGCTGTAACGGCAGCCTTCTTGGCGTTGCTGAGGCCGGTTTAGCACGGGGAGGAGGCGGTGGTGGAGAAGGGGGAGGAAAAGCCCGCGGGAGGGGGAGGAGGAAGCGTGTCGGAGGTGGCTTCAGCCGGGGAAAGATCAGGGTAAGGCTGCTGAGGGGGTCCGGCGGTTGAGAGCTGCGGCCAGAAACGAGCTTTGCACCTATCGGCTGCAGAAATCGCATTGCTCCAGCATTGCATTTAAGACCAGGCTCCATACTCGGAGCACGGCTGGTGAGTTTACCCTCAGGCAGTTTGTCCTGAACCTTCACCTAAAAGTTGGGGTGGATTTTTTTGTTTTTGGTTTTGGGTTTTTGTTTGTTTGGTTGGTTGGTTTTGGGTTCTTTCTGCTGCAGTGGAGACTTTTAATTCCAGAAGCTGGCATGCATGCTTCCTGGAATCGGCAGCAGGCCAGGCATCCCTGTTGCTACAGGAGAGAGAGACTGATGCTGGGGGAAATTTAAAGTGTTGTTGTTATGTTTGGGAATTTCACACGTAACTTTGCAATGGAAAGGTACAGGAAGGCGGAGGCAGCGCTGACATAAAATGTTAATGGCTGAGATGGAGTTGGAGACACAACTTGGGCGCTAAAATCTAGTCAAATAGTTGCACTTATTACTCACAATGTAGGAGTAGTTTTAAAAACAATTGCTTAAGTGGCTAGTGAAGTGTTGTTTTGTTTCGTTTAACAAAAGCACAGGACTAAAAGAATTTTCTTCAGTACAAAGGCACAACAGCATTACACTGTGGTGCTAGATAAACCTATTGGGCTGCTCGTTGGTTGGATCAGATGAAGATCATGTTCTTTCCATTCTGCTTTGCAAGAACTACCTAATACAAGGCACACACAGAACTGTTCACGTCTTAGAGCTGAGACTTTAAACTACTTTCATTGTTGCTTCTTTCATTGTAGCTGGATTCTTTCTGCCATAAAGCACATACTGTTTTATGCGGTATGAAAAAGCTTAACAATTTTCAGGGCAAGCCAGCCAAACTGACCTATTGCCAAGTAGCAGCTGCCCTCCTAAGTAAAGTTATGGGGGCCTGCTAGATGGTGCTGTTTGATTTAAATACAGTCAGTGTAACCAACAGCTGGAAATGTGGATTTCTTATGTATAGATTGTTTTATGCAAAAGACTGAAATGTTGGCTTAGTGTGCGTGTAGGGTTTTTTTTTAATAAATCATGGACTTGTCAGTAAGTTATTGGTAGCATCTACTTATGGATAAACAGAACTGGAAATGTAGAAACATTCTCATCCTCTCCTACCTCCACCTTCCCCCACCCCAATACCGTCTTTTCTGTTAATCATGAAAAAATGCAAAGCCTAAAGACTTGATATGGGATGTGGAATACCATTACATAGTCTATGTTCCAGATATTTTTTTTGTGTCACAGCTTTTCAGATTTTTTTATAGTAGATCAGATCACATCGTTGCTGTTTCATACACTTTCTTTCTGACATCCAAAAAGCTGTGATTACATTTTTTTCATTTTTCTTTTAACGCTGTTTTACAGCCATGCAGTGCTTGTCCCAAGATGATGCATGAGCTCTTGTTCTGCTTAAAAAAAGTTGCCATCAAATTCAGTATCTTTGGAAGTATACAGCTTCTGCATGAGTTTATGTTAATTTGAAAACCACAGAGAAAATATATGTTTGACTGATGTATTAAGCACATATTTAATCAAGATGAGCAGGATTATAAATACGTTTAATTTGAAAGGTATTAGAACAGAACATGTAACTTAACTCTCTCATGTCTCCTCATGGTTTTAAGTGTCTAACATTTGTAGCCAGTAACTGATCTCTGAAATACACACATAATAATTAAAGAAATGAAATAATAAAAATACACTACCTCAGGTTTGGACAGCCTAATTATATGGAACATACTTCTTCCCCATGAGGATGTGTGCCAGTGACAGGACTAGGGTATGAAAAGAATATTTGTCAAGCGTGGAAAAGATGTGTGTTGTTCAGATGTTGTTTGTAATCAAGGATATTGATATATTTTACAGACCAGTGCAGTGCTAAATAAGTTTGTAGCATGGTATCTCATTATATACTGCATTTAGTATTTATATCCTTCGAGGTTATGTAATTTCTGTTAAAGTGAACAAGTTTTGCAAGTCATTTGTAATAGCCCTTGGCAAATTTTCAGTTCCAAAGATGGCATTTGTTCTACGTTCTTTCTTTTTGTCCCTTCTGCCTGACTTTTGGGTTAAATAATCTGTATAATGTAGTTTAACAATACATTTGAAACATGAATAGGTGAATTTGGGAAAAATAATACCCAGTTTTACACCAGAGAGGTACAGTAGAATGCAGCTAGGTTAAACCACTAAAACATGAAAGCACATGCTACCTGTGGGACGCTAAGATGCAGAGGGAGAAATCAGAAGTGTTTTTGTTTCCCTCCCTCCTGTCTGTTTCTCTCTGGAACAACTGTGACTTGATTTTGGGTTCAGACCATTCCTATCACATAAAGGATGGGAAAGTTGTACTAAACAGTAACTTTTCTGCCACCACTGGTGCTGTGCTGGGGCCAGATAACATCTACATTGTAGAAGGAAAAAGTCTTCAATTTTTCTAAACATCCTCTTTTGTTACCTGTTTACAGCAAATGTCTGTGAGGTTTGTTTTGGTTTTTTTTTTTTTTCCTTCTTATTCCTCAGAATTGGGTTAATTCAGATTAGGACCTTGGACCTGCTGATGTTTTGTTAAATGATGAAACTCTGTAAAATTTTAATTTCAGAGAAAGAAGGACCAGACTATAGAAATGTTTTGTAGCTTTTCAAACAGGACTTTTATAGGCATTTGCAAATCGAACTTTCTCTATATAAATAATGTTTACAGTTAGAAAATGTATGTAGAAAAATAGTTAACATATAGCATAAGGAAACCCAGATTCTGAAGGGATTACATCTTTGTGTTCAGTTGTCTTTAGCTTTAAGTGATCTTCTAAAGTGATCTTTTTCCCAAGATGCCATTACCTTGTTGGGGCTCAGCAGACATGCAGATTTTTAAAAACTAACAAGGTGACTAGAGGCTGTGATTTACTTTGATCTAAAAGGATGCATGATCAAAATAACAACTTAGAAGCAAGCATTAGAGTTGGTTGTTGATTGATTTGCAGCTTGGTGTGGGAGAGAGAAAGCTGAGTGCTACTTTGTGCGACCTTAGTTGTAAATGTTTCCTAAGTTTGATAGTTTGGTCTTTGGTTGTTAGTCGCACGGAGGAGGAGGGGTGTTTTTAGTTGCTGCTTTGAAAAAGAATAAGATGTCTCCTTTTCTGTTTCTCCTCCAGTCTGTACTAGATGGTTGTCTGTTGGGATGTACCGCTCCTTCATATGAGTCGTGTGGGTGCCTGCCTTGGTAGAGCTCTACAGGAAAGCAGATCGAAATTTACACAACTTCTGTCATTTTCTTGTTGATGCCAGCAGGGCTTTCTGTAAATAGAGAGAAATTCACCAGCACTTCACTCCTTTGATTCTGCTGCTGTTTAGGAAAACTGAGATTTCCAAGGGTTTTTAAGGATTTGTGGATTTCTAGATGTAGGGGTTTTTTGGGTTGGATTTAGTATAGTTTGGTTTAGATTTTTTTTTTTCCAAATTTGGGAAGGCATCATTGCATGAATTCACATAGTTGAGTTTACCCTCTTCTGCTCTAAGTTTGCAAGCTGTGTAAAAATAAGATACGGATTGAAGTTCATTGGCTTCAATAATAAATGTGCTGGTCACCCTGGGAAGTGGTGAGCTAGTTTTTCAGGTTTCAGGTGGTGAAAGGTTTATTGATATCTTCCCCTCCACGTTTGAAAAGAAAGTTGGTAGTTGTATCCAGCCTGTTTTACAAAATCGAGGTTCGATGTTTGTAGACCAGTGTCACCTATCAGGTCTAACTTGCAAAAGGTGCAGATGTACAGCTGTGGGAATCTATAAGCATAACACTTTTTTGCCATTTTGGAAGAATGTACTTTTTAATAAGGAGAAGCTATTTACCATTATTTGTTATTGACCACAGTGCTTCAGGGACTCTTTTACACAGTACAGGTGTCTTGGACAGCATATGAAAATATATATGCTGCTGTTCAGACCACTAAGAAGAACTGCTTTTGCAGTGTAGATTTAACAGGTGCTGACAGTCAGAATGATAGGTGTGGTGGACCATAGAAACATAAGTGTAGCAGCACGCTGAATTACATACCCAGTTTTTAAGTGTGCTGCTTACGGCAAGGATGTTTCTTACCATACAGTTAAGCACGTAGAAGTAGTTCATTGGACTGGTAAGAACTGCATTGCTTCCTTTATGCAATTAGTTTGCAGGCCTGCTTGCAAAAGATTTTTTTATTTGGCTTTGTTTGTTTGTTTTGTTTTGGGTTTCTTTGTTTGTTTTTCCCCCTGTGCTTTTTCTTAATGATGAACACTGAAGTGTCGGATTCCAACCTTCGTGGGCTCTGTAGTGCCAAGCAAACTTTTGCTATGGAAGAGCAAGGACTTCTGGAGCCCGCTCAGAACCATTGGGTACAGCTATAGTAAGCATGATTTGAGTTTGGCTAAGAGATAATTAAATCTTGCTGGAGGAGACACTAGTTAACAGAAACTCGTATACATTAATAATTCATTTTGCTTAATTTATAGTCGTGTATGTTGCAAGTACTGAAGTAGCAAAACAAGACTTTCATAACTTTGCCAAACTTTCACTGTTTGAATGGCAGAATTATAATAACGCCATAACAAGTCTTGTGCTGATTTATTTGATTTCCTTCTAATGTCCTCCGTTTTTAAAATTAGGTGAAGAAAAAAAATGTGTTTTACAATTTTTTAAAAGTTCTCTCACCTTTTACTGTGGAAGACCAATAGTACTCCTCTCCTTTCAAACACATGAAATCTAGTCGAAAAAGGATAAGGTAAAATCCAGAGATATGTCTTTTAATTTGCATGACAAAGCATCTGAATTTAGCCAGGATACAAGCCTTTTCAAAAAGATCAATTTGCATATGCTTAGAGCTTACTATCTGTAATCGCTGAATATTTCATCTTTGCGGGGAGTGCTGCAGACACTGGGATCCGAGGAGTGGCTTGGGGAGGAAAAATGGGACTGGCGGGAAGGAGAGCCTAAGTATAAGCAGTTAGAGCCTGCAGCCGTGAGATGCCAGGACGATGAGATAAGGGGGAGGGGGTTGGCACTTGAAGGAGGATGGAGGAAGCTGGGTGGAAATGGCAGGTCTGGAGAGAAGAGACAAACAATTGCTCCCTAAGGGGGCTGGCCTTGGGATCAAGTATCTGATGGGAGCTCGTGAAGCTAGACAAGGAAAGTAGACCTGTTGCAAAGCAGTGAGCAGAGCCAGGACAGTGATGCCTTCAAGGAAACAGGTCAGGAAGTGGAAGATTTTTGTTATGTTGGGAGGAACATGCTGTCCCTCCAGAAAATGACCATTCCTTTGCAGTTTGTAAGATGTCTTGTAGATAAAACCTGCAAACACCTATGAGATACTGACTTCACTGGAATGGCAGAGAGGTGTGTGATGGTTCTAAAACCTGTAGCTCAGCTGAGATAGCAGAGCTTTGGGAGGAAGGATAGGATTTGCCTTTCAAAAGCAGCTGGAATAGTGTGTCTGTGTCTGAGTGCAATGTCTGAGTGTTGTACTTGCATTCTCAATAATGTTCCCTTAACTTGGAAAATACAGATGTATACTAAGTGTTGTTCATTCTTTGTCCTCATTTGCATCTTCACTGATTTATTTTTTTTTTCCCCCTCTGGAAAAACTGTGGGGTTTTTATTGTGCAGAATAGAGCATTGTTTTCATAATGAGTAGCTATTTGATAATTTGCTATTTTGCTGTCATGCTGTATGTGCCTTGTGGCTGACTTGCTGTTTCATAATACAGCTGTTCCTAGAGGAAGAATATGTTGTTTATTGGTACCCAAAACCATGATGTCTTAAGAGTTTCACAATCGTTTAAAAATATGCATCAGGGCTGCCTGGCAGTTTCGAAACGGCTGTAAGGTGCAGAAAGGTAAAAACCAAAAATATTTGCTTATTACTGTGTGTTGAATTTGAGCTGTGTAGACCTGATTTTTTTTGTTATTGTTGTTGGGGTTTTTTTTGAGCATTACATAAACCATTGGTGCATATGTACAACTTCTTCTGTTCCTTTTGCCACTGATTCTAAGGATGGGATGCCATTTTATCACAATGGGCATACAGAAGATGAAGAGCAGAAAGTGATGCATCCCACTGCACAAAGTTTGTTTCAGCTGAGTGGTTTATGACACAGAACCATACTGTGGCATGGCCAAAGATGGAGGACCATTTTAGGTGGTCTCAGAAGGACCCAGTTGCAGCGCAGTGCCCTTCACCTTGGAGCCTGCCATCTCTTCTGGTACAGCACACAGCTTCTGCCTCGGACAGACTGTTTCAGTCCAGGGCAGGATGGAAACAAGCAGTCCTGTGCGCTACAGAATGGGTGAAGCCTGATTTCCTGGACATCTGTCTTCCTGAGGTCATGCTGCAGTGTTTCTGTGGAAGCAAACAGCTGAAGCAACTTGTAGAAATGTAGTGTTCTTTTGAGGCTGTTGTCTCTTTTTTTGGATATCCTTAAAAATGGAAAATTAACTGAAAAATTATCCAGACAGCACAGTTGCATTCTTAGACACAGCATGACCTCACAAACCCCCTTTCCTTAGCGAGGGAGAGTACAAATATATGACTGCATGATTCAGAGTGCCATTGTGGTTGGGTAAAGCCATTTCATGACGACTGCTCCATGAACCCTCAGGGTGCAGAAAAGGGCACGATCCTGCACAGCCTAGTGTAGTGCTCTGGGAGTGCAGGTAATTAGCAATTACTCAAAATTGTTGCCTTGAGAGTTTTCTGCAAAACTTCTTAGGGCACCAGCAAGAACACAGTGAGATGATGTTTTTTTCCATGAATATTGACTAGCTGCAGCTTCATGGTTTCCCAGTTGTGTTGCTTGGGATTAGGGCACCTTGTTTCCAACTTCGTTGGTGTACAAACAGGCCAGAAGGTGCTGGTCCAGGTTGTGTTGAAGCTGAAGTGTGTGCTCAGATGAGCCACAGACCCCAATATCCAGATTAGGGGATGTTTAGGTAGCGGTCAGGTAGTCCGTAGCTGTTGTTTCAGTTGCTAATAGATCTTCCTCAAACAACAACAAACGTGTTAATTCAGAAATCTTGATGACCTCCATGCATGCTTCTCTAGGCTTTAGGGTGTTTCTGTCTTCCAGTACCAGGAGGATAACAGGTGAGAACAAAAAATGCTCTTTTCTAAGAAACTGAAAGGTGGCAGTAGTCAAGACAAGAGTTCCCTGGCTTTTTTCTTTCCCAGTTCATTAAATACAGAAATACAAAATATACATATGAAAAAATATAAAATTTTTTGTGGTGAGTCTTTTTTTCCCCTTCAAAATTCTTGTGATTTTTGCCTCTGGATTCTTTTTGCTTTTTTCTCCATATTTTTAGTAGCGTGTCAGGATCAGAGCATAGAACTTGGCAGAATGAAATAATTACCTCTCTTTGAGAGAACATATACTTCTTGGGTTTTCTGCAACACTTGCCTGGTTTTTGTTGTTATTGGGTTTTGTTGTCTTTTTTCTTTTCCTTTTCCCCCAGTAATCCATTTTGCAGCCTGCATGCCCTCTAGGTACTTTTTATAATACTGCTCCCTAGCCAGGTACTCCCTATTTCATATTTAATTTCTTATTCCTAAGCATAGCACCCTACATTTGTCCGTTCTGAATTTTCTCGTATTAACTTTTCTTACTCTGTTCATGTCCTCAAAAGGGGCTTGTAATCTTTCCCAACTTATGTATACTTTTGTATTTGTACATACAACTCATTAATGAAAGTCTGTAAGTGGTATTGGCTTCAGACAGCAAAACCTTTGTTGAAACATCTCATTTGTAGGAACATACTGATAATGACTCTTAAGTTATTTTTTTTGTGTGACTGTACACTATTTTTTCATTTAGTGAAGACTGTTTTCTTACACAGATGTCCTGTGATAGACTCTTAGCCTGTCAAAACTCTTTTTATCTTAACTTTTAGGAAGCCATCCATGTGTTCCTCCTTATCCGTTGTGCAGTCTCCCTTCCATGTACACCAAACTGAGCTGACAGGTTCTTTTTCTTAACAAATTATGTTGATTTTTTTCTTACTTTGTCTTCTGAAGGTGTTTATAATTTCTTTCTGGCATTGTTTTCTGTATGTATTTTGACAGTCAAACTGATGTCTCCATTAAATTTTCCTTTTTTAAAAAAATATTTTATACATGCTAAGGCATGCTAAGATTTTTACATTCCCTGGGTTTTCTTTGGTTTTGTTTTCTCCAGTACCAGACGAATACATGTAAACAGGCCATAATGTTGGTTGTTGTGGCAGCACGACAATATGCCGTGCAGGCAACAACCACAGTGTCGGGACTACTCAGACGGTCTGACACACGCACTTACACAAAAGATGTGCAGCGAGTGGTCTCATTTAATGTAAAAGAAAATAAAATAGGCCAAGCAGAAATACAAGAGTCACAGGTAGAGACTATAGACAAGAAAACGGCTAGCACCGCACTATTGTTAGCAAGTGTCTTTTATACCTTTACAGAAAGAATAATGACCACTTAGCACGTGACACTTACATATACAAATCATACTAACCAATTAAGAAGCAATACTTACTAGTGAAAACAACTACCATAAATGAGGATAAAACAGTGTACTTCGAAGAAATGTGAATGTGATAAGACTGGCACTGTGTGGTGTGGGAAGGATAAGATGTTAAGGCTATGTGGGGCTCCAAGGCCTCTGTGTGCAGCTGCAAAGACTCCTGCTAGGTGACTCTCACCTTCTCTCGCAGGCTATCTAACTGCTTTCTTGTAAGACACTGACCTCAGCCTTGTCCAGCTTCCCCTCTGCTAGGCACTAGACCCCGCAGCCCACAACAGCATGCCACAACAGGTTGTTGCTCATCATGTGAGTGCTTGGACAGTCAAACTGAGAAGTTGGACAGCTCATTTCTGCTCTCCCATATCTTGCTTGCTTTTCTGTGCAGTGGCAGAGCTACAGCTTACACTTTGGTGTGAGCCTGACTTTAACCCGAAGAGCTAAGCAAGTGCAGATACTCTTTCTTTTTGTATTGTTTTTCTCAGAAAATAGCCTAACCTCTAGGCTATAATATGCCAGATCGGCAAACATCTGTCATACTCTTCTAAGTGCCTCCTCAAGACTGGACTCCATGAAGCTCTTCCTGTTCCTTTTCCCTTTGTACCTCCACTCTCTGTGCCTCTTGCGAAAAAGCCTTTGGCTCCTCCATACCACAACTTGCATGCAGTTTTGACATCCACGTCTTGTTTTCAGGAAAACCAGCTTCGTTTGTGATGATTATAATTTACATTGCACATGTATTTTCTATAGGCTTTTCAAACTTTTTACACTGGAACAGGTTGCCCAGAGGGGTTGTGGAAGCCCCATCCCTGGAAGTTTTTAAGGTGAGGCTCGGTAGTGCTCTGGGCAATCTAATCTAGTGGAAGGTGTCCCTGCCAGGCAGAGGGGTTGGAACTAGATGATCTTTAAGGTCCCTTCCAACTCTGGCAATTCTATGATTCTGTTAAAATGCTTGTAGTCTGTCTTCGGTAAGTGTATTGGAGTTTTTGGGTTTGTTTTTGTGCTCTACCCACTCATGAAGGAGCACTGACCAATTGGATTTCCTTCTTCTAAGTGTATTAAAAGTATGCTTTTTTCCTCACTGTGTTTCCTGTGCAAATATCAATTAGGAAATTACCAGTTCATAAAAATCTGGATGTCGGAAATCACACTTCTGATGGCAGGTATGGTTTGTCAGCTGTGGTGACGGACTATGAAGGTTGTCTAGTTCCTCACTGCCTCCTAGCATTGAATTCACAGGCTGCTTGATCCCATCCTTGTTAGGCTTTTACAGTCTGCCTTTTTGGCTTGTGTTCTGGTGTGAAATTCAGTTGTTTGGATAGAAGCATTTAACTGAGAGCTGAGCACAATGTAAGCAATACTTTTTGCTAAATATTTATGGGTCTAGTTGAAGTATAATCTGGGCTGTTAATTCCAGACTCTAGATGGGATTTGATCAAGCCTAAGTTGCAAAGGTGTTTTGCTACGTAGGCTTGGCTATTTTGTCTCTTTCCTGTCTGCGACTCCTATATAGAAGATTACTTTTGAAAGAGAGGATTTCAGTCACAAAGAAGAAATTACCATAAGAAGGTATTGATTACACAGTCTCCCATGCTTCATATTAACTTTTATTTTATTTGCAATGCCTGTGGCTTTGGGGAGAGATTTCACCTTAAAACCAAACCAAACCAAACAAACCCCTTTAGTTTTCTAGAAAGAAACCAGTGTTTGGAAAATACAGAAGCTGTTAGCTATCAGTTGTAGTAAAGTCATCAGTATGTGTAAATTTCACTAAGTGCAGTATTTATTGAAAATGCCTTGTTACTAGCAGATGTATTTTTAAATTAATCTAATGAGTTTGGAAAGTTAGAAAGAATGTTCTGATGTTAGGATTAAGTGTTTTTGCAGGTAGTTAGAGGAAGGTGAAATACTATTGATGTTTTCTGTGGTAATCAACAATACTTCTGAAAAAGTGGGAAGGTTTGTCTTGGTGACTGTTTGCAGGTTAAAAAAAGTTACAGCAAACTCAGTGGCAACCTGTGAGGTAGCCTATATTGTCCTGTTGGCCCTTCCCTAGGAAGGGCTGTGGTTTCTAAGTATATACTTGGGTGCAGAATAGAAACTAGAATTCCTTAATAAATATGTTGTTCTTGACAGTTTAAGGACAAAATGGATCATGCGGCTGACAGCGTGTATGAGTGTAAATACTCTGTGATTTATGAGGCTGGAGGTAAGGATGCCACCCCGTGCTTCTACTACGGAAGTTCTGGTGCTTTATCAGATCCTTGTAAGTGCAACAGCAAGATTTGATAAACCAAAGCCCCTTTGCTTTCTCCATGCTAAATGTTTTATTTACTGTTCTTCTCTCCTCCCAATAAACCTTCAAAGATTGGGGGCTAGTCTTGAATAGATCTGATTACTCCTGTTTAGGTCAGCCTTTGAATTGAGGTGGTGCTTGGAGGTTGGTAAGATGATATTTTTACATGGTTGGATATGTAGGTGAGTTAATGAAATTCCATCAGATGTAGTGGGAATAATGAAGCTTCCTTGCCAAATCTGAAACTGCCCTGGGAGTGAAGGTTATGACTCCTATTGACAGTCTCTTGAGCTGTTCAGCCTCTTTAATTGTTCATTGCTAAAATCCTCCTAAACCGGTGTATATTGTTTAATCTGCCTTGAAATGTGAATTGCAAGTCAAAGGCTTTTAAGGAATATAGTGGACAGTTGTCTGAATTTATTGCATCTTCTGTAAGTGCTTCCTAAACGTTGGTACGATGTTGCTTGATAGCTTGTTCCGGCAGTCAGTTGTCTGTGGTGATGGGCAGCAGAACTGTTGGTGCCTTCTGCCACAGCGCAGGCAGGGGACACGCTGCCTTCTGCAAGTCAGACTTCTGTGATGATGCCAGCTTTAATAAAATATTTATAGATTATTATACATGGAGTGCGTGTTTTAAAAACGTAAAGGCATATATCCTGGTCTGCAGAATTAAATTTGTTTTTCCTATGTGTTTGTTTATATGCATGTTGTAAAAGAATATAAATGAAAGTTGATTTTCTGGGTTAGAATAGGAAAAGTATGTGATCAACAGATAAACAACTAGAGCTTGCACACAGGCCAGTATGTAAAAAAAATACAAAGCCAGAAAAGATAAAGGAGAGCTTCTCATGAGAAGATGAAAAGCAGTGTGAGAAATATAGAAATACGCCTCTAGTAAAGGTAATTGACAAGCAGATCTGAAAGGTACAACACATTGGTGTTTCTGACTTCTGCTGCAACTCCTCAGATTCATTGTCACTTTTAAGATTTTGCTATCTGTACATCTAATTCTTTACAAAAAAAAGATATTTACTCTTACAAGACAAGTATTTGTAGAAATGAGTAACTGCAAACCTACTTCTACATTTCAAAACAATCATTTTAGAAATAAAATGAGAGGCTGTATTGTAGCAAAACACAAAGAAAGCTGCATCTGAAGTTTTGAAGATAGAAGACTTAATTTATTCGGCTGTAGTTGAGGAACCTGTAAAAAATGAATGAAAAAAATATGGTTAATGATTTCACATGGCATCTTAAATAGATGATTAAAACCAAAATCAGACTGGACTACTGGATGCAGGTGTATTTGTATTAATTCTAGTAATTGAGAAAGTTACTTATAAATCTTCCCAGGATTCCCGAAACAGCCTTGTCAGTCTGTAGTTAATTACTCAAAATTAGAGAAAAAAGAAGTTTGGAGTTGCATGTTGTCATTCTCCAAGTCTGTGTGGGCTTACTAATTTGAAAAAAAAAAAAAAAAGCACATAATAGTAGAAGGCTTTCTTGTCATAAAACAATAATTAATAAATTTGAAAATGGCATCTGTGAGTGTAATGTTTAGACTGCGAATCACACAAATGCATTTGGGAAGGTACAGTCATGCCTACAGCAGACTGTGGATGTACCTGTTCCATGTTCCAGGCTCTCATGTAAACACTTCTGACAAGCAGTGGCCAAAAACTCCTCGCTCTATCTGAGACTGCAGGAAGATTGACGGTGATACAACAGTTAGTCTTGTTGCCCACTCTTTAATACCACTACGATGCTTAATAGCCTGCGCTGGTAAAACTCTCAAGACATCACCCAAATCTAAAAGTCCTCGTTTCCTAATTTGTTGGAGCAGCTTTTCATGCATAGTGGCAGTTCATGGTTACCCACTAGTTATGGAGGTACACTTGCAGCACTTTGTTTTCATGGCTCAAGTGCTTGAAATGCTCAAGTCTTTTAACTAAGTGGTCCCCGTGGTCACACGCTTTGAAACAAATCAGGAGTGTTTGTTAATAGGTAGTGTGGGCAAAGAAGAAAACAAGTTAATGCAAAAGCGACCTTCTGCTAGACTCATGCAAGACTACAAACAGTGAAGTGCAGCTTAGAGCAAACAGGTAAGGCTTACGGAAGTGTTTTGGTATTAGCTTGTTTCATTTCTCTGCACAGGGTATACGTTCAATAGACAAAACATAATTAGGAGAGCTCTCTGGTATCGTATGTTGTTACAGAGAAGAGGGCTATGTGCTTAAGTGAGCACGCTCTTCAGCACAAATGTTGGAAATTCTCACTAATTCAGGATACAAGTGGAAAACCAATTGAGGAGAATGAAGGGCAACCTAACCTATGACAGTGTCATATATGCCTCAGGCTTTCTAACACTTCATTTTGAAGCATTCCAAAGGGGCTGTAAAGGGAAACAGGAAACTAGATTAAAGAGACCAAGGATGTAATTTGGCAGAGTACTTGTTGTGTATTCTGCAGCATCAAAGTGGAGATGTTTTCAAATTCTGTTAACCTTTGTGATTCAGTTATGGATTTCAGCTAAACTTAAAGCGAGTTCTGTGGCAGTTAATTTTTAGCATGCCAGCAACTCTTGGAATTTCTGTTTTTCCAGTCCAATAGCACATTTAAAGAATTAACATAACTGAAGAAAGATGACTGTTGCATTCTCTCAGTCTGAAATTCAGTGTACTGATTTTCTGTATTGTATTCTGTCTGTGTGTATGTGTGCATAGGTCTGTATATGTATTCAAGCTTGGAAGGTGGGATTAATATCTTTGTACTTAGAAGAGGCAACTAGACATCACCTGCATGTATTGAATCAGAGAAGCAGGTTGATTAAAAAAACCCAAACAGCAAACCATTTTGATTCAAACACAGAATAAAATTAGGAGAGGTATTATCAGAGTTAATAGACTAACTGCACTCTTGATCCGTTTCTGAGTTTATTCAGTGTCACCCTTACACTCTTGCCATGTCTCATGGTATGGATCCATACTGTCTGTGGCCTGCGTATGGTCTGTTGCATAACAACTGCAGTTACTTCACCAAGGCTGACTTTATATTCAACACCTGCGATTTACCTCTCCTTGGGATCAATGACAGGATTCACCAAGAACCAAACTTCCTAAAGCAAAGTATTTGTTGAGCAACGTTAACAAAAGCATCTGAAAACAAGAAAACCCTGTCTATATATGTAATTTGTCTTCTGCTCAGTTATCTGCAACTCTCTAATGGTTGTCTGGTTAAAAAAGCTTCTGATTTCTCCAAAAAGCTTCCATTGCTGTGTGTCCCTGGATAGCCCCCGGCAATTGTCAAAACAAGCTTATCCAAAAAAGATTTTTTTTCTTCCCTTTTGGCAGCCCAAGTGACCTGAACAAGCTTTCATGCCCCAAAGGTTTATCCTTTGCTGTTTGCCTTGTTTGTTTGTTTTTTTCCCAGCTCTATTGATTTGGTCTAGTGTATGACAGAGCTGACACATTTGGCCTCACAGTGTACCGTGGGTGGACTCTAGAGCAGTACTTTCTGTTAGCGAGAGAACCACCTAGTCTGATTTCCTAGTCTGGGGAAATTCTGAAAGCAACTTGAAAACCAGGATGAAGTACATGGTGCTGTTCAGTTTTCTCACCTGATAGTCCTCTGCTAGCTGATTCCATGGCATGTGCTTTGCAAAATCAGTGTGTTTGATTAACTTTACTATGGTTATCGGTGAAAGGTATGTTATATGTTGTGGCATACTGAGCGTGGTGGAAGTACATCAAATGAGAAGAGAACTTGTGCTTTGGAAAGATGCTGATGTACTTGATGGAGGGCACTGAGTAATGTGAAAGGAGTAGAACCTGTGCTTGTAGGCAGCAGATATTTTAATAAACATAATCATTGGAAGAGGACAGGCAAGGTGTTCCACTCTTTGAGATGATATATAAACTGTCTTAAGTATCGAGGTTGTGTTTGAACCCTTTTAGCTCCACAGCCTTATGGCTCTGAGGATCGTAAGATGAAAATGCCAGGTATTCTACACTAATATATGATGTGCTTGGCTAGTCAGAGGTTCTCCTTGGACCAGGCTTGCCATCTCTTCCTTCAACCCCTTGTTTAGCACGGGAACCTTCCCAGCATGTCTCTGTGTTTTTTTCATCCAACATGTAAAAGTGAGAAATTAGTTCTGTAAATCGGAGGAAGAGATCATAACATTCAGTGACATGATTTAACCCATTAGTTAAACTGTGACATTACATCAGAGAAGGCATTGAGGTATCCTTAGATAGAAAGTATCATAGAATGGCTCAGGTTGGAAGGGACCTTAATGATCATCTAGTTCCAACCCCCCTGCCATGGGCTGGGATGCCACAGGCACTAGACCAGGTCATCCAGGGCCACATCCAGCCTGGCCTTAAACACCTCCAGGAATGGGGCCTCCACAGCCTCTCTGGGCAACCTGTTCCAGTGCCTCACCACCCTTTGGGTAAAGAGCCCCCTTCTAACCTCCAGCCTAAATTTCCCCTCCTTCAGCTTGTAGCCATTCCCTTGTGTCCTGTTGCAATCAGACCAGGAGAAAAGTCTCTCTCCTTCTGCCTTACAATCCCCTTTCAGGTACTGAAAGGCCGCTATAAGGTCCCCTCTAAGCCTTCTCCTCTCCAGGCTGAACAACCCCAGTTCCTTCAGTCTGTCCTCGTAGGGGAGGTGCTCCAGTCCTTTGATCATTTTTGTGGCTGTCCTCTGGACCTGCTCCAGGAGGTCCACATCTTTTTTATGTAGTTTTTTTAAGTAGTCAAGGGTTTTTTCCTTTACATTCCAAGTTTCAAATCTAGTAGATGTCATTTTCCAGCTCACAGATGCTCTTCCTCTTAATTATTTTGTATTTGTAATTTAGAGTCCAAGAATAGCACTGCCTGAAATGATCAGGATATGGGTATTGCCTAGTGGTAGAGTTCTGGTTTACTTTTTTTTTTTAAATGTCACACATTTTGTGAAATGAAGTGAAATCGAGCCATCTCTTGGGCATTCATATAAGTGATGTTCACCTAAAGCATCTGCTGGAGGTCAGCGAATTTGTACTGATGTTCTCTTTCTTCTCTTAATTTCTGTTTCTCCAACTAAGCGGAGATGTTAGTGGACAGAGGCATCTTACCCTTCCGTTGGATGTTGGGGTGGAAGTTGATATTTGAGCTGGTTCTAAAAAATGCAAAACCTTCTGAGTGTCTCCAGTGTAGTATGACCCAATATATTATGTGATGTGCAAGTTTCAGTTCTGTGATTACAAAATGGTAAGACTACGATATGGTTTAGGAGGACCATCTCTCTTTAAGCAGTTCCTCCAGTGTTTTAAGGATTTTCCATCCAGTATTTCTTAAAGTATTTCTTAAGTATTTCTTAAATGTAAAACAGTTGTAGATTATTTTCTGTTTTAGCTGTCCTAAAATATCATGGTTGCCGTGTTTCTTCTGTAGCTGACATGAGCCCTGCTGCCTGCCTTTACTCTTCTGAGCGTGGAAGGCTGTAAATACAGGTGAATTGTCCTTGCTTTTCAGTAGTTTGTCTGGTCACAAGGATGAAACAGCTGAATGATATGCATGTGTCTATCTCGAAACCAAAACAAAGGTGGCTCGGCACCTTAAGTTTGAAAAATAAATAAAATAAAGAATACAGCCAAGGTCTGGAAACCTTGTTGGCAAAGAGATATTTACAGTAATCTATAGCCGTTGAATTCCTGCCTTAAATGTTAGCAGCCTTCTAGAGGAGCATCCCACTTGAGAGGGGAGAGTTAACTTCCGCAGAAGGCTTCAGGAGCGATCGTTCACTCAGTTTGGTAATTTACCTTTCTCTGAAGACAAGTGCCATAGGTCATCCTGCAGGGCAGGACTGTTGTGTGTGTTACAAAACTGTTGTGGTTTGGCGCCGGGGGCAGGAACTGTGTGTTTCGGTGGTGCGGGGAGCTGGGAACTGTTTTGCTCCTCCCACCAGGACTTCACGGTTGGGTTTGCATCCCCGTTCCCTGCCCCACCCCTTCTTCTAGTGTGTACGGTATGTTGATAGGGGTGAGTCACCTCTTTTATTATGTTTTGAATACTTTCCTCCTAAATGTAGTTTATTTTCTGCGGGGAAGGGGAAAGAATTTATACTGTTCTGGTTTCTTATTTTTATTAGAGCTCTGCTAACAACTTCCAGCTGAGGGAGTTCTTGGTATTTTTAATCTGAGATATTTATCTCATTTAGCCTCTTTACACGTTTTCCCCCAGTATATAATAAAGGGGGGGGGTGGGGCGGAATGTTTCATGTCAGTTAATATATTCATGAGCATGCTTGCCAAATTCCCAGGAATCTAAACGCTTCAGAATTGGGGGGGGGAAGTTTAAGTCTTGGTCTGAAGTATTTGAATCAGCGTTGTTTCTTCGTTCTCTAACTGATGCTGCTGTAGCAATGTCCTCCCTGAATCTTCCTTTGTATTTTAAGGAGTGGTAGCTAGTATTGTAAAAAAATTTATTTATATATATATGTATAATTGGTATTCTGCTTAAAAACACTCGGAAGTAAATACACTAAAGAGAGCAGAGAATTGTAGAGTGGAAACTTGCACTACGAAATATAAATCCCCTGAAGTTCTCTTTTGTTTTTTTCCCCAAGACTCTTTTAAGCTGCAGAATCCTCCGTCTTACTACTAATGGTACTGTGTTACTGATTGCCTAGCTTATGGTCTGATGAAATTAATATCCAAATATTGAATTTGCTGGCACATCTTATGTGTGCAGCCTTTTCAAGTTTCTGAATAACCTTATAGTTTCATGAAATTTGCATTAATGTTCCTTGGAAAGAAAATATTAAAAATACTTCATGTTGACCTTTTGCCTTTTGAGAACAACTTTAACCTGTTTAACAACAGTTTCACAGATCCTACTGTCATAATTTCTTTTTCCTTTTCCTAACAACGTTTCAGACTAAATAAAGATGAAAAGCTATCTCCTTACTTTGGCAAGTTTGTTTCTGTGTATTGAAAACAATAATGTGTCAGAATCGCAATTTGCTTTAGGTCACTGCACTAATGCCTTCTTTAGACAAATGTTTCTTCGAGGTTTCTTTGGCAATATGATTGTTACTGTTATATGCAGATTTGCCTCAGTGAAATGCAGTGATTCCAGCAAATATTCCAGAGTTGTCTCTGTAGGACTTTTGAGGTGGAAGTGAGTGGGGCGGGTGGTAGAAATCAATGCTCAGTTTGAAATGAGAATTAAAGGGTGTTTGCTGCTGTGTATAAATTGTCCATACTGTTTTTTCTTGTTATCCCCTCCAGGTTGTTTATTTATATATGACAATATATTACACTGCTCTACTTCTGCTCACTTAGCTATCTGATACAGTTCTGCAGAGTGAGAAGAAGACCTTGTGTCATCTATGCAGAGTCTTTGTCTTCAATCCCCTGGTTGCCAGTCTGGTCTGTGGCATAAGTTAGAGTTGCTTGAAGACTGTCAACAACCACCAGGATATATCCTATTAATTGGAGCCAGCTGGTTACAAGTATGTATTGGCAAGACTTCAGCAGCTCAGCGCAACTCTTTACAGCAGCTCCTCAGCACCCAGCTATTCTCTCGGAACCTTGAACCTTAGAGTAGTCATTTGCAAAGATGAAGTCTTAAATCTAGCACCTAAAAAAGTGTTTTGTGGTTTGTTTGTGTCTTTTAATTCTAGTAACCCTAATTCCCCTGCTCCTTCCTGAGACTGGGCAATCGCCACCACTCCCTACTCAGACATAAATCTCTGTTTAAGGATCCAGTTGAATACATGTCCACCAAATGTGGATTGTGGTTTTGGGCTTGGTGTGGTGGTGTGTTTTGTTTTCTTTTCCTACCCAAAACACGTAGAAAAATGGTTGTGTCTATACTTACTAAGGAGTGTGGAGATTTTTTTCGTGGTAAGTGTAACCTTTTTGGAAACGTGCCATTCTCAAGCAGTAAATTGTGGGGCATTTTAAAAACGAAGGTTCCGTGTTGTACCCCTATATAGCAACTACTTTTTGTGCCTTTTTGCATGGAAGGTGTCTATACACCTTTCAAAATTTAATTTTAGGTAAGCAGCTGCTGTTTTGTGCTGTCAGACCCCGAGTTCCAAGATGATCGATGCTGCTGAGAAGCTGTGGTGCAGCAGTACCGGCTCAAGTATGTTGTCTGGTCTGTGTTGGGGCCTCTCAGTGGGACTGCCAGATTAACTGAATACTAATCTTAAGATTCTTAACACTTAGTGAGAATACTAAAAATTTCATTACATTTAATTGTTTTGTAACAGGCCAATACAGTTACACTTTTGGCATCCTGGATGGGTATTTCTTGACCTTTTTCTTTGCACATTCAGTCCTAATAAAGTTGATTGTATGTATATATTTTGCTGATTGAATTTTCTATGCAATTTCTTTTAAACTGCCTTGGGGGTTGCAGGGACCCTAAATAAATTGAAAAGCTGAGTCATTATTTTTGCCATTTGTGCAGCTGATGTTTCAGATTGTCCTTCTTGAACATGAGAAGCAATACAGTAAAGTACATGGAGGAAAGAAAAGCTTCACCATGTGACTTCAACACAGTGTACAGAAAGTTTCATAATTTTGTTTCAGGCTTACATTTGAAGTCTCCTCCTCTAATAATGACCAGACCAACTCTTGCTTTGCTTATAAGATCTGACAAGATCACCATCCATGTGATTGCATTTGTTGCATTCATGGCAGCCCTGGGGAGTGAAATAAGTAGAGCAGGAATTAAGCTGCGCTTTCCTGCATAACAGCACAGCTCTGTAGCAACTTGACCACTAGAAAAAACGGCAGAGATTTTAAACATATAAATAGATTAAGTTTTGCCTCTTGTTTTTATGTATTTATGTAAAATGCACAGTTGTATGCGAGCATCAGCCTAGCCGATCAGTCTTTGTAGAATAAATGAGAGCTAATCACCTATCCTGGTACCAGGTAGGTCAAACTGAATTGAAGTTGGGGAGGTGGAGTGCCTTGTGAGAATCTCTTCTTAATTGTCAGTTCCAGTTTGGTTGCTAGGCCTGAAATTTAGTTCTGATGTTGTGAAGTTTGTACCTTCCCACAGAAAAGTTTCTGTGCATTGTTCACCTTGAATGAAGTGTAAAAAACACCTTAAGGGGCTAATCTTCCCTTCCTATCCGCAAGTGTGAGAGTGCAGATGAAAGAGAAAAAGCAACAGCGTAGAAGAAAAGACCTGCCAGTTTCCTCTGAAAAGTTGTTTTTAGAATTAACACAGAAATACTTGAAATAGAAGCATTAGGGAAACCTGTTGTCCTTTTAGGGTGGTGTGCTGCGTGCTTAAGTTTGAGAATGAAACCACAAACACTAATCTGTGAGTTCAATGACAGGATTTTTGGTTTGGTTTGGTTTGGTTTGGCTTGGGTGGGGTGGGGTTTCTTTGGGTGTGTGTTAGCTCGATTTGAGGATGGTGATACCTCTGCAGCATGTTATCATCCACGTTATGCTCAAATCCACATACATTCATCTTAGAATCATAGAATAGCCCAGGTTGGAAAGGACCTTAAAGATCATCTAGTAAATTTTATAGGTCATCTAGGCATTTTATGCATCATGTATTAAACACAGCAAACTTCGAACAATGCAGATGTATCAGGTCTCTAACAGAGATTAGTAACTTTCTGAAAAAAAAATCACATACTTTCGCAACATATTTTTTGGGAAGACATGATGAAATGAGTAGTAGTGACATACTCTGATTTTTTTTCTGCTGTTTTAAATTTTTGTTGGGAAAAAATATCTGAACAACAGAAAAGATGATCCTGGTCTGAGGTGAATGATGAGAAATTTCAGCCTGTAGATAATCTTTACTCTAGCATTCCCTTTTAATTGTTAGCCAATAATTATTACCTCTTTTATTTTGCTTCTAGAGTAGTGAAATACTCTTTATTATTTCGCTGTAGTGGTGTGATCCAACTCATAAAAGACTAGTAAATGTTGTCTGCCTCTTGAATTTGATGTGAGATTTTCACGAACAAGTGATGGCTTATTTTCCTTGAATCAACAGGTAAGATTACTAAAATAGAGACAGATACTGAGAAAAACAGTTTCCTCTGTTTTAGTAAATTGTCCTGCTAATGAAATGAAGGGATGACAATGATTTTTTTGCAGACTTAGATTTTAAGTGTTGTGTTGAAAATTAGACAGATGAAGTAGAAGGTTTCGTTTCCTGAGAAATACTTGCAGCCGTTGTGCTGACTGAAACAGCATTCTCAGGTAGTCATAGGAAAGTGTCCAGCTTGTATAAAAGCTATAAGAAAGCATAAGCAAACAGAGGACTGGGGATAAGCTGCAGGGCTGCCAGAGTACAAACACCAAGCCACCTCCACCAGTGAAGGAGAAGGTTTTAGGGGCAGGGCATGAGGAGCAGTTCCTCTGGCCTTTCACAGAATCACGGCATTCTGTGCTTTTGTAGCATTCGTCACAGGAGTGTATAAAGGATCAAAAGGAAAGCAAAATACAGCAAAAATACCAGAAGGTCTTGAGTGTGCTTTGTGTGAATGCAAACACAGAAAGCACCTTTCTGCAAAAAAAGGGCCCGTACACTCAGCACTTGCGAAGCAGCTTGTCCCTGATGGCCTTGGCAGCTCTGGAAGGTTGCTGAAGTGGAGGCTGGCCTGAAATTCCCATTTCTTCTCTTTGAGGGGTAATGTGGTCTCAGTACCTTGAACTTGGACAGGATGTAAGGACAAGTGGAGCATAACCACGTGGATTTGAGGAATGCAGTCTGGAAGTGAACTGTCTGTATGCTACGTGTTTTACTGGAGGCAGCCCTTGCCCAAGCCACAGAGAGTGTGCCATCCTGGCATTGATCTTTAGGCTAAAAAATAGGAATTGCTTGTCTTTATAGAATTTTCTTTCCATGGAGCAAGTGGTCCCTCGTACCTCTGGGTGAGCACCTGGACTGTATCATGCATCAGTTAGCTAGTGTGGGACCGATTGCACCCCTTCTTCAAAATTACAACACAAGAAACGTGTGATCCTGGTGGTAACAGCCAGGATTATCCTTCTGTGCACCAGCAGGGTCTTTGCTGCCAGTGTTTGGAGATGGGGGCTGTGTGGTATGGCCTTTGTGAGGAGATCCTTTTTTCCCCCCTTCATTGTCCACAACAGATCTGTCTGGTAAAAATGTTTTATTTTGTGATTGTAAGGAGGTCTTGGTAAAAGGCTTAGTAGGTAAACGCTCAGAAGTAGAAGGTGGAAGGCCCAGTCAGACTTTGCTCATCACTAAATTCCAGTACTCCCATGGGGTTTAAATCCTGCCTCGTTGCTGGTGCCAGTAACAAGCTACTGTGGAAAAAAAATACTAAGAGTTATCTTTGTCTTCTGTGGCTATTGCATCTACAGGAAGAGTTAGGAATATTGCAGGGTTCTCCTTAGAAATATTTTATAAAGCTACGCTCCATGGGACCACAGGACTTCTTTTACTGTCATATTAGTGAGACTTGCGTATCTCCAGCAACTCCCTTTTGCCTCCATTTCCACATTTCTAGGGATGAAGAGAGACTGCATAGTCTGACAGAAAGCACTGTAGAGATTATCCTGTTTCTGAGTGCATCTCTCCATCTGTTGCAGTTTCTTGATTGATGCAATTACAGGCTTACCTTCCACTTGTTATACTTTATACTGTTTTCAAGGGCATATCATTTTAGGTCTTGGGCCTTTGTAATTTTCTCTGGGGTGTGAGACAGCTGAGTCCCTGGGGTTTAGGTTGCAGTCCCTTTACCTTTTACTGTGATTATCACAGCAAGACTTGAGCTCTCTTGGAGAGAGAGAGCAATGAGGAACCATTGAGTAGCGATCTTCTATAAAGCAAGGACATTGTTTAGGTCAGAAGCACTGCAAAGGGAACACATTACAAAATAATAAGCAGCTTTTAACTATGCTGATCTTGCTGAGGTTGCCTTGAGTTTCACATTGGACTTGGCAGATCTTAATCTCAGCTTTGCTTGTTCAGTTGTTATTCCAATACATGCCTCTTTTTCACCACGTTATTGTTGTTCTATAGTTTAAAAACATCTTTAAAGCTAGTCAGTGCTGCATACCTTCAGGGGCTGATCTGATTCAGGGCACTGGATAGTTGCATAAATGAGTGCTGGAAGGTTGTATTCATCACCCTCAAGGGTGCTAAAGGCCTTTTTGGTGACTCTACATTCCATCTGGAATTGGCTTGTTGACCAAGCAATTGAAAGATTACATCACCTCTACAGGTGTTACTGTCTATGAATATACATACCAGTGTGCTCTGCATACCTACATTTGTTGTATTAGTGAGGGGTTTGCTTCAGTAGAAGGAGACCAGAAGATCTGTGTAGAGTACGTTGAAGTTCCTTGCACCCCCTGGTTGTCACGATGTTAGTGCTGTGTTCTTTCCTGCTGTTGTAACAACCATATTTGCTCTTTGAACTCCCACCAGGTACCTCCATCCATCCAGCTTAGGCTGTCTTGGCCCAAGGATCTCAAATGCTGCATAATGTTGTGTGTCATCCTATGGCTATTTCTCAGTGTCAGTACTCTCCTTATGTTTTCTTTTATCTGAATGTCCATAGATGTTGTTTCTTGTATTTGCTTAGTTTTCCTTTTTCCTCACATACTTTACGAAGCAATGATTAGTCTGTCTTTGTTTATGAACTTAAGACATCTTTTTTATTCAAGTTATGTAGTTGCACCTTTGTCAACTGCCTGTGAACTTCATTTGGGCAATAAGTTGTTTTTTTCTGTGTGTGCTTTTGTGTTAAGTGAGATGGCACATACAAGGCGTAATTTAGGTCTGAAAAGGACATTTCATTCTTTAAGACAGGCATTTTTCCCATGTACAAAGAGCAGCCTTGGCTGTCGTTTATATTTTCACATTGACTTAGAATAGATGAGTAATTTTGAGCTTCATGGATTAATTTTACACTGTTAGCCTTTGTTTTTGTATTATATTTTTCCCTGGTGCAATATCTCTTTTACAAATGAATCCAGATTGCTGGGAACAAGGACTTGGGAGGCCATGATGCATTACTTTCTTCCTCATCTCTGGATTGTTGTTTGGTTTTTGGTGGTGTGAGGTTTTTTTTTTTTTTATTTTGTGTGTGTGTTGTTGTTTTCTTTAAAAGGCATGTGGAGGTACTCAAAATTGTTCTCCAGCAGAACATGCTTTCAAAAGATGGACAACAAAAGTGACAAATGTAGCACCACTGGTGGGTAGCAACTCACCTGAGATGTGTTGTTCAGAAAGGATGTCTTCTGTAAGGAAAATTCCAAGTTAATAAAAAAATACCACAAGTTTAAGCACTGTTGCAAAGCTGTGTTTTCTTACTGAGTTGGAGGAAAATCAAGGGAGAAGGAGGAGAAAACAGCAGGCTTGGAAACTTGGTTGAATGGTGTTCCTTGTGTCTTGACATTGAGGAACTTCAGTTGCATTTTGCTATGCTGTAAGTATTTGCTTTAAAATTATTGAAGTTCTCTTGTGAGAGGAGTAGCATTTACAGTAAAATCAAGCCAGTGAGGTGCCAGGTGTCACAGAATGCCTTTTACATACTGAAACTAATATTTTGATACTGAAAGTATATAGGATGTCAGTTACTCTGAAAGTGTAGATTGACACTCAGTTACCATGCAGTACTATTTCCAAAGTCTGTATTTAAAACTTAGAGTGGCAAAATACACAATTTTCCTAAAATTTTCACTCCCTGTGGAGCAAGCAAGAGATCTAAGCAGTCTCAGCTAAGATGGTCTTGTTAAAAAGAGTACTTCTGAGACTCTCCAGCCTGTATGTGATTGACGAAGTTGGAGTGTGGTTGTGCAGGCTTTTCAGCACCCAGTGTTATCTGCATGGGAGCAACCAGGTGCTGAGCTGCTGGCTCTGGAGATTATTTGTGTCAGCAGCAAGTTGCTCAGAGAAGAAGGAAAGACATCTCAAACAGTGTGGAGGAAAACAAAAGCTGGTTGTAAAGCACTGCTGGGGCAATGAAGATTTATGTGAGTTTTATAAATAACATATGGGTACCAACCTGGTATCTTAGCTGCCTACCTGAAATAGCACATGCAGATCACAAAACTGAGGAGTGGGATATTCAGAAGAATTTAGCATATGGACAAGCTGCTGCCAGGAATTTGGTATTAAAATTTGCCTTTGGTTTGTTAGTGATGAGGTACCAAAGCAGTCTGCCTGGACAGCACCTCCTTTGCTCACAAAGACAGGTAGCCCAAGGTGGAAAACTAAATTTTTCCAACAGTTGCATGACACAGGTATAAAAAGCTTTTTTTGTCGAACCTAAACATTTTCACTTACAGTGGGGTTGCAACCATTTCACATAAAGTTTTGGGAAGTCCACTGCATATTAATTGAATTCTGAAATAAATGATAGGCTATGTTATTTGACTGTATTTTTACAAAATGTGTATTGCTGTTAAGTTCTTTTTAAGGGAGGCTTACTTCTTAATGCAGCAGTTAAAATACTGCAGACTCTCTTGTTGTATGAGTAAAGGCCAGTCTAGTCATGCTTTATAGTAAGGGTACATTTATAAATTGTTTATAGAGAGCTAATAAATAATTAATGTCTGTTATTAAATAGGTTACAGGCATGAAGAGTGTGTATTATATATGGCAGTAAGCACACCAGTAGAAGGTGTTAAAGACAGTGTTTTGTCTAACTGCTGCACTAAAATCCGTAACAGATGACCCTGTGTTAAAATGTATATTAAACATTTAAATTACTAAATACAGATTTATAAATACTTTATATTTAATACTAAATATAATCACAGGACTTGATTCCAACCCTCTAGTAAAACCCTGGTGAGGAGGGAATGAAGCATGGTTGGCTTTTTGAGGTGACAGTGAAATCCAGAGCTGTGAATGCCTGGTGCTGTGCTGGCAAGCTGTCTTTTTGTAACATACTAAAAATAAAGGAAATTAAAAAACCTGGTATGTTTTCTGAATTGACATAGGCTCAGGTTGAGCATCAATAATTTGGAAGATAAGTAGGGTATAATAACTTGAATACAAGATTTAGAGTCAAATCTCATTTTGAGTCAGACTGAGAGGAAAAAATGGTATCCTTAACAAAAGCAGGTTTTTTTTGTTTTAGTGCCACCAGCTGCTGATGCAAATTAAAATCTTGCATTTAATGCATATTTGTGTATATGTGTGCTCTCTCTTTTGCGATGTGTTTTAAAATTTTTCTTTTCTTTCAAGGAGGAAAACTTTTGAGATACATTTTATGTCATGCTAAATTAATATAATGGAGAAATCATGAAGCTTTTTCTTCTGCTCAGGGAAGAGGTGGCTCCTTGGGAAGGTACCCCTTCCCAATCCTTTTTTTCTTTATTAGTACCTGATTGTTTTTGTTAATTTTCGTTCATTTCAGGTATAGTTTGTCCTTTTCTCTGTTTAGGCTGCTTCTGCTAAGGTGAGCCAGTTCTGAAGGATATTCAGCATCTTATCCTTTTGGGAAACCTTTTTTCAGACTGTGTTTAGGATGAGGTTTCTGGCAGCTGCTGAGTGGAAGAGGAGATTTGAGACTTTTCTCTGGTGTAGTCCCACTGCCATCTCCTCTGTTCTCAAGTTCACTTTTCTTGTTGGAACCTCGTGTATGATGGAAAGGATGTATGAAGGTAGGACTCAATGCTGAATGATTGGCTCTGGTGTGGAGGAGTGGGATAGTGAACAATATCCATGTGATGCAGTAAGAGGAAATACGGTGCAAGTTCCAAGTGTTCCTTGGAAACAATTTATAAAATTGTAGAAATGGTGGTGGTGTTGTTGGGTTATACAGGACCCAGGATAACAAAACAAAAATGAGGTGGACTGTTTCTGTGTGTCAGATGTAAGATCACTTTGTGCAGAGGTTGGTTTCTTCCACGTGCTGCTGAATCTTACTGAAATATGATGGTGGAGAAGAGGCAGTTTTGAGGCAGCTTTGTTGTTAGCCGCACTCTTGTGTGACTACTGGTAACTTCTCATCCGAACAGTAAAGATTGCTGCAGTCTGTTTTGCTACCATGATTTGACTGTCATTCTACCACAGAGACATAAAGATATGTAATCCCCTTGATTTAAACTGTTCTTAATGAGTACTGATTTTTTTTTCCTATTTAATTACAAGGGAACAGTTAATACAATTTTCTTCACTCATAGTTTTTTCAGTTACTCAGAAGCTTGAATTAACATTTACTTGAAAAAAGTATATACATGCTGAAAGAGAGTATAGGGTGATGCATAATCTTAATTTATAATTTGAAAATTTAATGTAACATAAAATTACAGTTCCATAATAACTGAAGTGGTTGTGTCGTGAAAATTCTGATGTGTTCAGCCTTTCTTTGCCATGTCTGAAATATGAAAGAGGGAAGCATAAATTGATTTATTTATGTAAGCTGGCAAAAAGAAATATGTATTTTGGTAGAAAAGGTAAAAGAATCTTGCTAGCTTTTTTTCATCAGCTGGTACTTGAAGCAATTTGTACAATACCTTTGGAGGAGTCTTAAAGCATCCCTGTCCCTCGCTGCCCACCCCTAATAGACTAACATTTCATCACAACTTAGTAGAGATAATGGAGATAGAAAAGAGAAGACACAATCTTAAAAAAAAAAAAGCTAAGTCTCCCTTCCTTTCCTTCTGCAGGTGTGAGTTGTTTAGGATAAAGTTCAGCAAAAGAGATCAATTGCTTTGTGCTATTTGTTAACTCTTGTATGCTGAGCAGACTACTGCTTCTTAGATTGGAATCTGCTCTTAAGAGTTTTCAAGTGATTCAAGATTAATTGCTTTTTGCCTTATGACAGAGAAAATAAATGTGATAAAAGTAATAATGAAGCATGGAGTAGCAGCATAACTATTGTGTATATGCGTGTGTGTGTGTATCTTTCTGGCTTGAGATCAGATCTGTTTAATACCATATAAATAACTTAAATCAACTGTAAATAGTACATAAGCAGCCCCTGAAATAAAAATATTTGCTGATTTTTAGTATTAATATTTAACTGAGAAACGAAAAACATGTTAATGTTGTGTCTTTTTAATCAGCTTTTCTGTGTTCTCAAGCAGTTTGATCAGAATTCTTTACAACATCATTGAGAAGAAATTAGAATGCTGCTCAGGCAGTATTTTGAACTTGAGTAATAGACAAAGTACTGTTTATATTCAGTACAACATTTTTGAGTATGTTTTTAAGGTTTGTGTTTTTCTACCATTATTGCAGAGGGTGTTTACATAAAATGCTTTTTCATTGATCATATTTTGGAAAATATTTTCTGAAAATCCTTTATCAGAACTACCTCTATGCCTAAAGTTCTCTCATATAGCTCACCAGTATTTTTAAATTGTATACCTTTGAGTCCATTAAGACATCTTCACTATCTTCCTTCCTTCAGGGCACAAGGTGACAGTTTCAAGTACTTCTTTGCTATGCTTGGTATGCCACTGATGGTAATCCCCAGGAGTGTTTGTGATTTCAGTTGTATTCACATAGCTGGGGTCAGGTGTGGACTCATTCAGCTATATTAATAGGTGTGCAGCATTGAGGCCCAACAGCTTATTGAAGCATAAGCCTTGATGCTAACTTCTGGAAGCTGGAATTGTTTGGCTGCAAAGAACCCATCTGGATTTGGCTTTTTTGTTCTATTTTTTCTTTCTTTCTTTTTGTTTTTTTTTTGCCCAACAATGTAACAATGCCAGCTTCTGGCATCTTAAAGCTTCCACATGGCCTGTTGAAGTTTCCCACTTGGCTGTTTACTGTTCTGCTGCAGCAATTGCATTTTGGCAATGTGACATTGACTCATTTCTGTATTTTCTGATTTACCTGTCTATGAAATACCAATGAAGTTAACTTAAAAAAAGAATCCTGTATGGATTATAGTATTCTAGTAATATCTATTGATAAAACTGAGAAAATAGAATCTTCTATTTTCCAGTGTAAGCCAAGTGTGAGGTAATGTCTTCTGAATTGAGTATGTAATTGTTAACAGCCAGCCTGCATTGTGTCCTGCACATGGTAGAATTGCAGACTTTTTGATGCTTATGTCTTTTAAACCTAGATTTAAAAATAGGAAGTGCTCAGCCAGAGATTGTACGAGTAGTGGTTTGATTATTTTCCCTGCTACTATTAGGAGGAAATACAACACTGTTACCACTTTTTCTACTGAACATCAGCTGTCAGTATGGAATCAAATAAATGTTTCATCCCTTTCGTCCAGTATCTAGTTTCTTCCTTTCAAAGACCAGCAACTAGAAGCAATTTGGAGAGTAAGCATTTTTTTTTTTTTTATCTGCTAGTCAAACTTTTGGTAATACAGCTTCAGAACTACAGGATTTTATTGTTGCTGGGTTGGTTTTGGTCAGTGTTTTGTTTGGTTTGATTTTTTTTTTTTGTGGAGCAACTCTTGAGTTTTTCAAATCTCTTCATTCTGTTGATGAAATTCTTTCTGTTTGGGAAGTATTCTCACTATAAAAAAAGGGAGGGTATTGAAACTAAATAAAAATACTGAGAGTATTGTTTTAGTAACTTGCATTTAAAAAGAAAATACTTTTGGTATTCCAGTTTGGAGTCTAAGCAAATTATCTGTAAAGCTGTAAAATACATATATTTGAATAGTAGACTATACCCTGTACAGTTTGAGAGGACTCAGAGCTCAGCAAATTTGTCATGCATAAGCTATATCTTGTGGGGCTGGGTGCTTGAGCTTATCTGGAGTTGTAGCTGAATGGAAATGTTAAGTAAGCTGGGGGGTCTTGGCTAATCCTTGGCTGTGATCCACTTGGGGGAGTAGCAAGAGAATACCTCCAGCTGTCTGCTCAGCATGTCTCCATCAGCCAAGGAGAGGAATAGCAGGCAAAAGCTTAAAGCTTTCTGGCAGGTTAGCCAGATGTGTGAGAATTCAGCAGACAGGTGTGATAGGGCTGGCAGCCATACGGCAGTTGGTAGGTCTGATGATACCAGATTGTGTGCAGTTCTGGATGAAAATTGCAGTGATTTGAGCAGGAATACTGTGCAGGAACTTTACAGGATCAATTATTGTACACTAATAAATGTCTATACATGCACTTGCAGTTACACCTGTACATATAAATACTATGTTTTGGTTGGGATAGTTGCTGTTGTTTTGTATTTCTTTTTTAGCAAAATGCCTTCAGTTCTTCTACCTCAGTCCCCTGTGCAGAAATTCTCACCCAACATGAGTAGCAGTCTCAAAGCAGTGGGTGATTGTTCCCAGGGACCAGCATCATAGCTACCCTTTTTAGAAGGAAGACCTGAGGGTTCAGGCAGATGCTTAGTTGTCAGTTGGACCCCAAAATTTAAAAAGGTGAAACTAATAGCATACACTTTTTAATTACTTTTCCTGGTGGTCTGAGCTGTCTAAAGTTTCTTGCACCATTCAGCATACTGTTAAATAGGCAAGCAGTGTTCATGACCTCTGCAAAGAAACTGCTCAGAAGGAATGAAGGAACTGCATAGAAGTTCACATCAGAGTTGACTTTGTGTAATCTGCTCTGGAATTAGAAAGCATTCAGAGGCAATGACCCAGCCCCTAAAATAAATACAGGAAAGCCATTCTGAACTGCAGGAGAAGGGTATGAGCTTTAGAAAAAGCTGCTTTTTGAAAAAAAAACAACAAACACCTACCTCTCATGTACCTTTGTCTCCAGCTTTTGCAAAACAGTGGCATTGGAGAAGTAATGAAGGTATTACTGACTTCCTGGTGACATCCCAATGGGTATCTCCTGGTACCTGCAGGTTGGTCAAAGCCTCTCTTGATGCTGCACTAAAATAGACCTCACAGCTGCCATGTGTGGGGCACCCTTACATTTAGCCAGGGCTGTCACTATATATGCCTCTCTTGACAGAGGCTAGGTTGATATATGCTAAGGTCAGTCTCTGCTCTGTTTCTAGCAGCACTGTTTTTTCTATCAGAGAAGGGATTTGGATTTCAGTGAAGTAGAGTTAATATGATATATTCTTAAGAAACTTGAGCCAGTGTTACATTCATGGCTCATCTGGTCCAAAGAATTGCAGTTTTGTAGTAGTAAGGATTATTTCTGACTCGTGTGTAAATCCTGGGTCCTTTCATATTTACTTTTATAAAGATGTGTGTTAGACTTTCTCTGTTTCTTCCATGTTCAGAAAAGATTTTGCTTCATTTCTTAGCACCCTTTAGGCAATGTGTTCCAGCTCTCTCCCCTATATTGCCACTCTTCAACCTGTTGTTTCCTCCTCCTCTGTGTATTCCTGTTGTAATTAATCAGTAATGCTTTCTTCTGCTTTTTCGTTGAGGTAAAAACAAAGTATGCACTTCAGACTTCTCTGAGTTCTCTTTGCTTTGCACTCTTGTTGTGTTGAATAGTGGAACTCCATTTCTTTGGAGTAAAGACATCGTTGTTGCTCTCCTTGGTTATTGCAACTCATTTGGCAGTTCAGCCTTTCTGCACTTGTCACCTCTTTTGTTGTCTTGTTCCTTAATACTGTTTACTTTCTTTTTTGTTGTTGCATCTTCTTCTTGGATCAGTGGGGAATTTTTGATGCAGCCACAGTAACCTCTTTCTATTTCCTGGCTAGCCTCCATTGATATTTCTTATTGATCTTTTTAATGAAGTCTGAATTGCCTGATGTTTCTCTTGAACTTGTTTTCTTCTCGTTAACTGTTCTTATAAGGAAACTCTTTCCACCGATTGCCTGAATCAGTTTAAATTCAGGGGTCTGTTAGCTTTACATTGATTCTTCCAGAACCAGCTTTCTCCAGAAGAAAATGAGATCATTTCGTAGTTGTTTATACAAATAACTTCCTAACATTGCTTTTTAGGTACATACTCAGGGAAATTCATCCTCAGTTTCCTCATCCCATCTGATTCCTGTAAGATTCATGAGGTGACTTGTTACAGCTTGTCTTTTAATCCTTGTTTTCTCCTTTTTACTCTTGAGATTAGTTCTTTGTTTCATGATTGATTCTGGCTCCTGGAAGTCTACTATTTTATTATTTTGTGATAATGTTCATTATTTCAGCTTGCCATTAAGATAATCTGCCAGTCAGATGTATTAGGGATAGTCAGTCTTTGACTTTTAGTTCCAACAAGAAACTTGCCATGAAATTCAGAGAACATTTTGCTGGTAATTCTGAGATGCATTTCACTTTATGTGGCCACTAAACTCAGAACTGCTCCATGGCTTTCCAAGCAGATGACTGGATTTGTGTCTGTTACCTGTTGGCTGCCCTATCAGCCTGCAGGTACACTGATATGTACACTGACATACTCCTGTATTAATATTGTAAAACCTGAAAGGGAGCTTTTTAGAGCATCCTGTCAACCCGTAAGTACAGAGCTTGTTCTTAACAGTTTAAAAACGTAACTAGAGCAGGCAGTGAGTGTGAAGGAGTAATACAATGTTTGAGTAATTATCTGCAACTGGGTTTAACCATGATACATTGTAAAAGAAAGAAAAAAATATTGCCTCACTTTAACCATGACTCTTACAAAGGAGACCAGCAGTGTGAAACTTGCAGCCTGTCTGTTGTACTGGCCAGGGTCCTCTTCTTCCACTTCTTTTCTCCTTGTTTTGACACGTGAGATTCTAACCTGCTTTCTCACCCTATATCTTTGAAGAGAGGATTTAATGTTTCAGTAGCAGTGATTCCTGGTAATCTTCAATGTTGTGGACCCACCTGCCGTATTTCATAAGATGCTAACCAGTACTTCCTGAGAAGAGCTATGAAAGCTCCTAGCAAAACCACAGGATCCTTGTAGGAGCCAGATACTCAGGAACACTGTTTTCTTCATATAAATAAAAATGAAGTTACATGATGCTTGCTCTGTGGGATTTATGGACATTGCATGTCTGGTTAGTGCTGATGTGAGTCGTAACTCCTTGGGGACCTGGCTGTATACATTTATGCTTTCTCCTTCTCAGCCTTCTTCTGGTGCTGCTATAGACAGGAAGAAATTGTTTTTGCTCCAGAGTAGGCAGTTGCTTTAGGAACAGCTGTAATATTTTAAGATGATGTTACTCCACTGCTTGGAGCTATTACTGCAACAGAGCCATGGTAACCCCTCACTGACATTTGTGCAACGTAAGCCTTCGTGACTCCAGTTGCTGCTGAAGCTGATCAAAGGTGACCTGGCTGGCTTAGCACTGCAGCAGGCTGGCACCTGCTTCAGTACTTGGTAGTGCATCTTACCGTGGGGCAGAGGGACCCTCCCATCTAAAAGACCACCATGAAGTCTTGAAGGTGGTAGCCTCTCAAGCTGTTGTAGCTTGAGAAGGTGTCATCTTCCTGTGCTATATGGAAGCAGTGTTGAAGCAGCAGTTGTACAGCAGCTATATTCTCAACAGCCTGTGTGTACCGAGTGACTGTTTTCCTCTCGGTGTGTAATTACAGTGTTTGGAGTGCTGTGTGTCAGCCTTGGTTTCTGCTAATATGGGATTTTAAACCAACCTTCTGTGATATGTAGCAAATGTTTTAAGTCCTCAAAAAAAAGCCATATACTAGCTGCTCAGCTCTGCCACCTCCCAGTAATCCTATGGCATGTGTATAGGTTTGCATTTTGCTAAGGACTATGTCTGTGCTTTACTCTCTGCCAGTGACTCTCTGTGACTCCATGCTGTCAGCTCTGCTTACTGCCAGGGTAGGATACATTGCATAAAAACTCATTAACTATAGCAAATTATATATCAGGGGAAAAACCAGCATGTAAAACCCTATTACTATCCCAATGGAAGCTGCAGGGGAGACCAAAGTTGGTGCCTTTATTATCAGGAAGAGATGGAACCTCAGGTATTTTTATGAAAGTCTCAGCTTACACTTTAAAATGTGTTTTGTCATGTAACTATTTTTTTAGCTGCTGTTTAGCATATTTTATAGTTATGGTAGGTTTACTAGTTTGTATGGTTTAAGCCTAAGAAACTACTTAGAGTTAACCTGAAAAATACATATATTTTCATATGCAGACTTTTTTATTCTAGCCAACAGGAGGAATTGATGGTGCAGGCAGAGCTGTGTTAGAAGTCTAGGACTGCCAAAATGAGCACTCCTGCTTCTTGGTGCTCCTGTGTAGCCAGCCCTTGACTAACTGATTCAGCTCACTCATCAAGCAGAAACCTGTTCATTTTATTGTTGTTGTTGGGTTAATTTCTTAATCCTTTAGCTGAGAAGGGGAGAAGAAATGAGATAGTAAAGAGAAAAGGGTGGGTTTTGTCCCTAGTGTTATTGGGTGGTTGGATGAACTCAGCTTTCTTTTCTGGGAAGAAATTGGGCAATTTCAGTGTAAATAGCTTGCCCTCAGTGAAGAGAGGCAAAAAAGGTCAAAGGCTTCGTGTTGGACAGCCCTGAGAATTCACAGTAAAGGTGTTTTACTGCCTGTGGTCTCTGCAAGTCACCAAAGCACACAGAGTTTGTCCTGCTTCTTGAGCTACAGCAAACTCATCCGCGGTGACAAAAGATTTCCATTAACATCAGTTTGACTAGTCTGAAGTAAAACTTCTGTTTCCTGGCTCTCGGGTGCAGTTTGAAGGAAGAGGATGTAGTCTTTCAACCTGCTTGGAGAGCCAAGAACTGTCTGTAGTGTGACTTCAGGAATGATACTTTGAAACTTTTAGCTTTGTAGCCTGGTGGGAGAGGAGGCTTCAGAAACGTGCAATGTGTTAAACAGAGGTAAGTGACACCTGAGCAAACTGGAGGCACAGAGCACTGGGATACTCTTACAATAGAAATTCAATTAATTTCAGTATGTTTCAGTCTTCATTTTTACCTGTAATTTATGAATGAAAGCAAGAAAGTCTTATTTCTGGGGATTGCAGCTGCTAATGCATTTGAGATGTTCAACAATTTTCACACAGGAATATCATGGGAATAATGATGTGGCTCTGGTGGCCCAAGAGAATTAGGTTTGCAGGAGGGTGTATTACTTTGTTATACAGGCAAATACAGCTGGAAAAACACAGACAGACTTTCAGGTGCATAATCCTTACTTCTTAACCATGGACTAGGAAGCCTGTGAAATTCTTCTGGGAAACTTTTGGAAGAATATATGTGCAAACCAACAATGAGAAAGATTTGAAATGTTGGAAATTGTCAAGAAAATCTAAATTTTGATTAAGCATTTGGAAATCAGTGGAAATTATCTCATTCAAGCTAGAGCCTACAGAAGAGTGTTTCAATTTTGCATTTCTTTGGATCTGTAGTATTTTCTATGAGTTGAGCCTGAAACAAAAATGAATATGAAATTCAGACAGAATCAGATGAAAGCAATGTGGGTAACACTTTGCAGTTAACATCTTAGCACAAACCAAGACATCCCCAGCAGATGAGAATATGTAAAACCATGCAATTAAGTGCTTGTGGAAGAGACCACAGCATGTATCTTATCTTTGTCAAAAGATCAGTGAATGATAGATACCTAGTCAGTGTTTAGTTCTATACTAGTGCACAAGCTCATGTGTTGATGGAAATATTTACACTGCTGCTTGAAGTCTACAGGAGGTTAAGCAGTAAAAGCATGTGAAATTAGGATGCAAAAAAAGTTTTTGTGAGTTTCAAGTATGTGGGTAAATGGAAAAAAGCCCTGCTGTTATTTCTAATACTGTTAGAATAAACGGCACTTACTAGGTTACAACTGTTTCTGACACTTGAAGCAATATATATGATCAAGGGAAGAGTGACCAAACTTTATGAGTCATATTTTCAGGACATCTTGCAAGCAGTCAAATGGAAGAGAAGTTAGAGGTGAGTCTACCTGCCCAGAATTGTGGGAGGAGAAGGCTTTCCCTACCTGTAAAACTAGAATAAAAGATGAGAAGGATCAGCTTGTTTGGAAAGTACCATCAACTTAATGCAAGGCACTGAGGCTGCTACTCATTATAGCAGTGGGTATAAGCCCTGAATATTTAGATACGTGCAAGGAGTGTGTTTTCTGTTATCTACAGAGAAGGGAAGACATAAATGGATATGAATATTGTTGAGTGCATACACTTTTATGCTGCCTGTGTTTGCAGGGCTCTGATAGGGGCTCGCTCTTAGTGCGCATAGCCAAACAAATATGAAGTATCTCCTTTGGGACACACTGTTTCCTCTGGCCCAGCGTTTGGGTTTCATTTAATACCCACGTTTCTAAGAAAGCTAATCACATTGTTGATAGGTTACAGAGCACTTACATTGAGATAGATCATGTTTTGAGCTGGAAAAAAACCCAGTAGACTGGCATGATTAGATGCTGTTGAAAAGAGTGGTCTGCAGGTGCCAAGCTAAATAAACCAAAATGTAAATTATGTGTAGGTGAAACAGCATGGCCAAGAAAACTGTTGTGCTGAAGGTGTGCATGCAGATAAATCACCATAATACCAAGGCCATTGTTAATGTACCTTCCTAAGCAAATGAAAAAAGTGTAACCAAATTCTTGGGTATAGCTTGAGTTTGATACTGTATCCAAATTGATCTTCCCCCCCCAGTTGATGGAAGATGTGTGGAGGTATGTGCTACTGACTCTGCAGGGTTTGGTGTTGTGCAGCAAAACTCTTCTACACCCAGTATGGCCTCTGTGGTCTTTGTCCCAGTTCTCTCCCATCATCAATAATTGACAGCAGACTGAATTGCCTGGATCTTGGATGAGATTTGTAGGAAAAGATTTGTATATATTTCAACAAGACCAAGTGCAAGGTCCTACATCTGGGTCGGGGCAATCCCAAGCACCGATACAGGCTGAGTGAAGATTGGCTTGAGAGCAGCCCTGCCGAAAGAGACTTGGGGGGGTTGGTAGATGAGAAGCTCAACATGAGCCACCAGTGTGTGCTTGCAGCCCAGAAAGCCAACTGTATCCTGGGCTGCATCAAGAGAAGCGTGGCCAGCAGGTCAAGGGAGGTGATTCTCCCCCTCTACTCAGCTATCGTGAGACCCCACCTGGAATATTGCATCCAGTTCTGGAGCCCCTATTCCAAGAGGGATATGGGGGTGCTGAAGCGAGTCCAGAGAATGATGAGGGTACCGATGGGCTTTTGGCATAGCCACGGTGAATGAACATAAATCCAAGCAATTGTCTGCCCTGCCTGGCCTGGCAGAAGACCCTTCCATTGTGGGACTATTGCAGGTTGAACATCAGCAAGTCCCAATAGCCTCTACCATTGTACACAGACGTCAATATCGAACAAATAGAGATGCTGTAATCCCCATTCATAAAATGATTCGAAAGTTGGAAAGCCAAGGGGTGGTCAGTAGAACTCACTCACCCTTCAATAGCCCCATCTGGCCTATATGTAAATCTGATGGTGAATGGAGATTGACTGTGGACTGTCGTGGCTTGAATGAAGTCACGCCACCGTTGAGTGCTGCTGTATCAGACATATTGGAGCTCCAGTATGAGCTGGAGTCCAAAGCAACAAAGTGTTACGCTACCATCGACATTGCCAATGCGTTTTTCTCCATTCCCTTAGCGGCAGAGTGCAGACCACAGTTTGCTTTCATGTGGAGGGGCGTGCAATATACCTGGAATTGTCTGCCTCAGGGGTGGAAGCACAGTCCAACCATTTGTCATGGACTGATCCAGGCCACCCTAGAGAATGGTAATGCTCCAGAGCATATTCAATACACTGATGACATCATTCACGAGAATGATGAGAGGACTGAAGCACCTCTCCTACGAGGACACACTGAGAGAGTTGGGATTGTTCAGTCTGCAGAGGAGGAGGCTCCGAGGAGACCTTCTTGTGGCCTTGCAGTATCTGAAGGGGGCCTACAAGAAAGCTGGTGAAGGACTTTTTAGGAGGTCAGACAGTGACAGAACCAGGGGAAATGGATGTAAGCTAGAGGAGGGTAGATTTAGGTTGGATATTAGGAGGAAGTTCTTTACTATGAGGGTGGTTAGATAGTGGAACAGGTTTCCCAGAGAGGTTGTGGAAGCGTCATCCCTGGAAGCTTTTAAGACAAGGCCTTATGGGGCCCTGGAGAACTTGATCTAGTGGATGGTGTTCCTGCCAGGCAGGGGGGTTGGAACTAGATGATCTTCAAGGTCCCTTCCAACTCTGACGATTCTATGAAAAATGTATTAAATAGGGTAAAATTATATTAGTATATAAATGTATGGGAAGAGGGAGAGAGGAAAGTGACTGTTGGTATGATCAAATGGGAGAAGAATGATTTAGTGTGCATGTCTGTTAAAAATATAAAGCTTTCTAAAAATCCCAGTTGTTTGCCAGTGTTAGTTGAAACTTGCCAAAACCAGCTCACCATCAAGAGTTTTAGAACAGGTTTTGAAGTGCTAGATTAATGGAGTCAAGACAATTTGTTCAAGAAATGCCAGATTTGAGATGTTTTTAGCTGTTGTTTAAGTTTTAAATATGGATTCAGTCGTACTTTGACTTATTTCAGAGAATGAGGTTTGTATTTTGGATATTAAATGAGTGAGATTCCCAGGAGTTTGTGGATTTGAAATGAAGTCTTTGTGTCTTTTTGGGAACAGTCAGAGTGGTGATTTTGGAATGATGCAAGTGTCCTAAAACACAGTGAGGAACATTTAAGATCTTTTCTGTGGAGCTACTTTTAAGTGTTACTCACCTGCTTCACTCTTGTTCACACAAACTAAAAATTACATATGAGTACTGGTTTACTACTTTTCATTGTGTTTTTTAATTACTGTTTTTAAAAGAAAAGTTAAATGGATGTTGTGTCATATGCAGAACTTTCTGTACATGAATAGTTTTAAAAGCTTAACAGTCTAAAAATGCTAAACATGTCTTGTTGATGCTCAGATCTTGAACATTCCCATTTTAAATACTTCGTGGTTTTTTTTAACAACCTGTATCAGATGTTAACAGCATAATGTCTATTGATGGCAGAGGAGGTGATAGCATCTAGGGGCTTTTCTGTGGTGGGCAGTCATTCAGTATGGCGAGGAGGCAGCAGTTGCTTATTCACAATGGTAAGCTGAGTGTTGGTGCGGCTGAAGGCAGGTTCAGTACCCAAACCATCCTTTGACACACTGCCAAGGCTGGGAGCTGCAGGCTCTTGCTCCATCACATTGATTTTATAACTTTCTGGATAATGGTTACACACCACTGCACCTTATGTTAAATTACATGTATTTTTAGTTATGACATGTGGCTAATAAAACAATGAAAGCAGCTGCACTCTTTCTCAGCTCTGTGAAGCTGTGTTTAATAGTTGCCTGCTTCTGGCAGGTTTACTGGGCAGCTTTTAAGAGAAAGGGGAAGCTAAATTATTGCAGTTCCTTACTTTTCTAAGCCCAGCTTTAGAACTTTATAGGAAAATGTGGCTGTTCTCCTTTTGTTATCTCTGTAGAAATAATGATAAACCGAACTCAACTTGAAGTTCAGTCTTAGATTGAGAGATAGAAACTTTCTTAATACAGGTCTTACAGAACAAAACAAAGATACTACTGTTTTACCTTCTGATTTCCTGAAAGACTTTCAAATAATAACTTGACTCTGTCTTGCGTAAGCCTGTGTTTGTCTGGTAAGCCTGTTGAGTACCCTACATACAGTCAATGAAGCTTGCCAGGGCAGTACAGAGAGTGTGACTCAGAGCACCTAAGTTAGATATCTAAAACAGAGAAGGTGAAGGTTTTCACTGTCTTTTATGGAGGGTTAGGTGTTCTTAATCTTTTGACTTGGAACTGGAGGAGTCTACCACCTAGGTTTTTTTGATCAATGGATGTGCTGCTGCAAGGGTTTGGTTTTACATTCTCATTAAGCTAATTGCATTTTCCTACAGTAACATGTGATAAGGTCATTTCAACAGCACAGAGTGATTTATTTCCTGGTAATATTCTGATAACTGATTGACAAGACCTGCTTGTCAAAGGGTTCTGCACTTTGGAGTTCAGGAGATACTTGTAGGATGTATAAATGCATTGTCCAATTAGAGCGAAAACTTCAGGCAAAACACATGATCTTAGCAAAATGAGCAGTAAGAGCTAGACAGTAACTTTTTTTTTTTTTTTAAATGGAGTGAATGTATCATCAGATGAATGTGTGATCTAATTGTCTTGTCAGGGAGAGGGAACTCTGGCCTGTGTTTAACAAAAATTACTTCAGCATTGTCTTGATTGGAAATATTTTTTCCTCACTTTACTCATGGGATGTCAACAAGTATGCATATGTGAAAATTTAACATATGTCTCATTGCTGCTTTTACATGGTTTCTCACACCAGTTTAATGAGTAAAAGCTGTCTTTTAAAATGCCACTTCAAACCCAAGTTCTTTAGTGTTGAAGGCTATCCTACTATTATTTTCTTCTGCCGAGATGTTAAGTAGTTTATTCATTTGTTAAGTTCACACACTTGTACTGTAGCCTAATTTTTATCTTATTCTGGTCTTATGCTGTAGTTACAGTTCATACATCTGGTAATCCTTCTTGTTACACAGTGTTGCATCTTTTTTGGGCTTCTCTGCTGTCTTTCCTTGGAGCACTAGTTTGTGTTGATCCTTTTAGTGCAACTAACGCACTAAACTATTAGTGTCTTTTGATCTCTGTGGTAAATGCATTTGTTTCTGAATGAAGCTATAACGTTGTTAATGTCTGTAAAGACTTCCTGACAGCATAATAACTAGGGATGGACCAGTGATTTAGATCTAATAAGACCCAATCAAGTATTTTGTGTTGTGCCTTCTGTCTCCATCTGTTCATGGAAGGTGGTCCTGGCTTTCCTGTCACAGGAACCAGGCAGTCCCTTTGCCAGTGTGGTCCTGCTCTTGATTTACCACAGGTGGATCAGCTTGGAAGCCTGGAACTTGGAGTATTTTTCTTTTCCTGAAACCTACCATGTTTAACCCCTGCCCCCTTAATAAACACAGTTGTTGCACCATTTCATTTCAGTGTGTATATGTTTAGACCAAGATGTAATAATTCATGCCAAAGAGCTGAAGATGTTGTTATGCATTTAATTACACTTAATTAGTACATTCCATGTGTTTAAGTTCAAGCTTTAGGTTGTCTTTTGCATGTTGAAGTATCTTGGATTTTTTTTTTGACCATTGAGGATGGTCACAGTGTAGTGATGTTGACTTGTGCTGGAGCATGGTTGTGTGCAGCAGGTTTTGCAGGCACACTTTGGTTGTCCTGTGATGAGACTCACAAATCTGTCTTGATATTGAAGCATTGCACTGTCAGCTTGGGTACCAGGGTGCAGTATTTGCTGAGGCTTTCAGCAGATGGCAGAGTTATGAAGATGGTGTGCCTGCAGTAAACTCCTGGGTTTTGTGCTGTCTCGCTTTCCTTGGCAGGGTAGAAAGGATATGATCACACAAATCCTTTTATCTGGACTGCAGGCTTCATGTTTTGATAAGAACAAAAAACGGAATTGTGGAAGACAAATGCGATGCGTTAAAGCATTAGTGGGTATTCAGGTCATGTTGGCTGTTGTAGAAAGTGCTTCCTCTCTGCCTTTTATGTCCTTCTTAGATCTTAGTATTTTGTCTACAACCATTTGTTGCTTAAAAAGTCAATGGTAGTTAAACTGGGAAGAATTAAGTGAACAAGATAACGACTTGGGGTTTTTTGTGTGGCTTGCTTGTTTGTTTGCATTTAGTTTTGTTTGTGTTTTACTTGTTTTGTTTTGTTTGTGTGTTTGTTTTTTTTTTTAATGGGTGCAGTAATGCTTTTGAGCTAAGAGGCTAGAGCATACCTGATCCTCTTCCTCTCCAGAGTGCTTACAGAAGCATATCCCTGTGTCCTCTCTGAGCTGCTTCACAGTTGAGCACTGGACTGTGCTGTGCTCCATTAAAAGAACCAAGTGTTTTCTGCTTAGCACACTGAGCTCTGCATTTGGTGATATGGCAGAATAGAAAATAATAACTGTTTTGTAAAATCTTGGAATTAAAAAGTGGACATGACCCTTCTCAATGTTCACACTAAAACCAGTCACATGTTTGAATACATTTATTTTTTTTTAATTTGAGGAAAAAGTACATTTTTAAGTTGGAGAGAGAGCAGCGGGTATGTTGCATGTACAAAATGTAAACAGCTAGCGAAAACAATTCTTGGGGAATACTTTTCCTAGATTTTAAAACTTCCCACTTAATAAGTTACTGCAATAATTACAACTCTTGTCAGTGTCATGCTGACAGTTATCACACCTAATATTGCATAACCTTTTGGACGGTAACAGGAAAATAGATATTCTGTGCCTCTCTACTTTATTTACTTAAACTACGTATTTTTGAATATGAATAGGAGAATGTTTCAAGGAAGAATAGCAGTGTATTGTGAAGTGCATGCAAATACATTTTACATCCTAAAAACAGTTCAGCTAGCGAATTTAAAAGATGTACAGCCTGACTTTCTTTTATTTCTTGGGCTGAAATGTTTATCTTTATTGGCAATTTCCAAGAATTGTTATTAAATCATTCTTTCAAATGAGATTTTGTTCTCAAATATTTGAAACATGCAGACAGTTAGGAGCCTCTCTGGAGAGTCAGCTGAGGAATAGAAAGTGTTACTTCTTTGGTTTTCTAAATCATATCTAGCCTATGTAGCCTGTATTCATAGAAATTGATGGGTGTTACTACTCCCCTGTTCTTGGGCTGCTGGACAGAGCTTCCCAGCCCAAGCTGTGGTTGGTCATCATTCAGGAAATGAGTCCTCTTTCTGCAGTGACATCCTTATTCCAGCTCTCTGGACTTAGTTGGAGATGTGCCAGGGTGCTGAAGATCACTTTTTGGGAAGCTCCTTTGGGAACTGTAACAGTTGTTCATAGCTGTCTTGAGCTCCTAGATGCACAAATCATAATGAATCTAAAAGTCTGTTTGCACTTCACTTGAGGGACGTGGTTGGACTGCATGCCGGGGATGGATACTGGGACTGCTTTTCCTGATGCAGCCTGAAGTATGCATGTACTTTGAATAGGCATAGGCTTATGTTCAAGTGTGCTAAGAGCTTGATACATTCCATATATTAAAAAATTTGATCTGGAAAAATAATTGGTGTGTCTGAATATATTTTATTTACAGTGAGCACGGTATAGAGTGGGCAAATACAGAGCAGCAGCAGATCAGTTGTTAGCTTGCTGGGCACTTGTCCAAATATCATTAAAAATATTGACATTAAGTAATTTGGGGGTTTAATAATATGTAATTAACTACTATTTAAACACCTCTGCTCAGATTGACCTATATGTCTAGTTGAAAAATTCTGGCATAGGTAATATAGTTGACGTATTCAGTCTATAGTGGTTTGGGAAAGGTAATAGACTGCACCTAAAACTTCTGATAATGCTTTGTTTCTAAAGAAGAGCAAACAAATGCACAATACTAAATCTTGTCCCTTTTGTTTATTTTTCAGATTAGCACTGTATGTATATGAATATCTGCTCCATGTAGGAGCACAGAAATCAGCCCAGACATTTTTATCAGAGGTATGTTTCCCCATCCTTTTTTTAACTTATATATTTCCCCTCTGTGCGAGTGAAATAAGTCTACATTAATCTAGAATAAAGAGCAATGACACCCTTGAATTTCTGTTTAAATTGATCAGCAGAGGTTTCTGATTCTGCAGAAGCCAGTTTGCCATGTCATTTAGCTTGTCTTTGCATAACTACTTTGTTGTGATTTGTTCTATTACTTGCTACCACATTGCGGAAAGATTAATCTGTTTTCTGTAATGTTTGTGCATGTTGGAGAATGTATCAATAGCACTCTTTTTTGATGACCTTCTAACTTAGTGTTGATATGTCCACTTGTCAGTGGTGTATCTTTCCAAAATACACAGCAATCATGTACTTTACATCCTACTATCATACACTTGCAGTCCTCGTTTTCTTAAGCACTGCTGATGTCTCTGGGTATTCTTATCATGCTTCTAACCACTTCCCATCTTTTTATCTGGCCAATCACTTATAACTGCAACCATTTAGGTCCTGTTTCTTCTAACAATTTCAACTGCTAATGGAATTTTTACATTTACACAATAGTTAGTATTTTTTGGTCTTTCAAAGACTTTGTATACGTCTTTAGAATATTAAAGTAAATCATGTCTCCTTAGCATCTTAATATTTACTCTCAGATACAAAAATACCTGTATGCCAAACATACGGAGGTATTTTGGATTTATTATTGCTTTTAATCCTTTTTTTTGTGAGAACATTTAAGGTAATGATAGTATTTGAATAACAATCAGAAGCGAGGAAGAAATAAGTGAGCTGTTGTACTAGGGAGATTTGCTTCTTCAACTGGTACTCCTCCAAAAACTAACAAAATTATCACGCTGGTGGTAACATTTTTGAGGTGGGAGAGGAAAGGAGAACAACCCAGAGTGTTGTTTGTGCTGTGTATAGAAAATCCGTATGGTAGAGATAAGGAAAATGGGGTAGCATCAGTTTATGTTTCCAGCAAAGTATGTTTTTGACAATTGTTTTTCTCTTTGGTAAAGCAATGGAAATATGAGAGAGAAAATAATGGAGAGTATCATCTTGGCTTTCCCAAAACATTGTCATTTGTAAATAATACACTGCACAATATTAATTTTGCTCATTTTGTTTTTATGATATATTTGTAGAATGAGCAGTTGGCAGAAGTATAACTGGTATGACATTTTGATTTATAGAAAACATTCAATAGTGTCTTGAAGCTTAGTTTTAAAACTAATTCAGTCTTGGATTATAGAGAAACTCTTCGGTCTGAACAGGCAAGGGATTTCATTTTAATATGAGAAAGAAATTTTTGGTTTTTACAATGAGAACAATTATTAACTTTAGCAGCCTCCTCAGGGACATGATTTGGTCCACATCACTGGAGGTTTTCAAGTTGCAACTGGACAGGATGCTAGGTAATCTAATCTAGACTTTCTTTCCCACAAAAGTCTGTACCAGATGATCTTTCAAGATCCCTTCCAACCTGAGCTATTCAGTGATTCTCTGAGTTAGGTCTGGACTTCTAGATGTCTAAGGTCTAGAAGTCATAGAATCGTCAGAGTTGGAAGGGACCTCAAAGATCATCTAGTTCCAACCCCCCTGCCTGGCAGGGACACCATCCACTAGATCAGGTTCCCCAGGGCCCCGTCAGGCCTTGTCTTAAAAGCTTCCAGGGATGAGGCTTCCACAACCTCTCTGGGCAACCTGTTCCTCTGTCTAACCACTGTCATAGTGAAGAACTTCCTCCTAATATCTAACCTAAATCTACCCTCCTCTAGCTTACATCCATTTCCCCTGGCTCTATCACTATCTGACCTCCTAAAAAGTCCTTCACCAGCTTTCTTGTAGGCCCCCTTCAGATACTGCAAGGCCACAATAAGGTCTCCTCGGAGCCTTCTCTTCTGCAGACTGAACAATCCCAACTCTCAGTGTGTCCTCATAGGAGAGGTGCTCCAGTCCTCTGATCATTCTCGTGGCCCTTCTTTGGACTCACTCCAGTACTTTGGGGTCTCATGAGAACCCAGATGGGTTGTGCTTTGTGATACTTGTTGTGTACTCTCTTCAAAGCTTTTTTGCCTTCGTCTGTAAAATACAGAACATCAAGATCATCCTAGCATTTTCCTGGATCTCTCAATAGCAAAGACGTCTTCGGTTTGTGGACTATAACTTGTCATGGTTGGAAAGGCTAAACCGATTACCGACCCACGGCAGACATTCCCTATTGCCCCCCTTACCCCCCCAAACGGAGGAGATGGAGGACAATAAGGGCAGAGAGGCTTCTGGATTGGAAAGTAAAACTAAAGCTACTTTAATAATAATAACAATGTTTAATGAAACATATATAAATATGTACAGGACCCAAATACTGAACCCAACTCCCCCTTTTTATGATAATTATGTCACCACCGAAGTTGCAAACGTCCTGTGCTGAAACGTCCCAGTGCCAGCTCTCTTTCCCCCAGCACGAGTCCAAAACCAGCTCCACACCGTTCAGCCATGAGCCCCAGCACCGAACCAAGTCCCAGCTGCAAACCCAGGGTCCCAGAAACCTCTGATTTCCGTTTTCCCCTGGAGGCAGGGTCCCTACTTAAGATTCAGGAATTTCAGGTTTTAAAGGGGAAGTTCAGTTTAGCAGGCAGCTGGGGGGGGGGGCCTGGCGAGGGGGGTTGTCTGTGATTCTGAATATGATGTATATGGGATGGAATACTTCTTAGAAAATAAAGTCACTGAACAGTTCTGTTCTAACCCAAACCAGGACATTCTAACCCAAACCAGGACATAACTGTTGTATCTTGGTCTGCAAATTTACTTTCTTTCAGGAGACTTGGCATGAAGTACTGAATTAAAGTAACTTAGCTGCTCTTTCATACCAATTCATTGCACAATTGGCAAAATGGAAAGGGGCTAGCATAACTAGCTTACATCTAAACTGTGTAATTGCTTCTGAGGGTTGAATAGAGTTATTCTGATGAGGTACACACATTTTGGAAGAAAAAGCTGTTCTGCTCCAGAATCTTCTTTTTCATGTCCCCACTGCTACGTTTTTCTTGAAGAGATGATCCTTATCCCTTGTATTTTCTGTCCTTGAGGTTAGTTAGGTGCTAGCCTTGGAGGAATAATTCCATTAGCCTGGCTGGACCAGGAAGGTGAGAATTTCTTAGTTACAGTCAGTGGCTATGAGCTTAATCAATACAGTTAAAAATGAGGGCATTTTTCTAAGATTAGTAGTTCTTAATAAGTCTGTTTGAAGTCTATGTAATCAAACAGACTGACATCTGCCATGTAAGACAGAAGGGTGTATTTTTTGAAAAACAAACCCAAAGCCCTTCAAACAAGCCCCAAACTTTCACATTCCCTTCAAGCTCCATCTGTGAATAAATTTCTCAAGATGTAATTATGTCCTGTAAAAAAAGGCCATCATAAAACCTGTGAATTGGGTAATTGCCTCATCAAACCCTGTTTTGAAGAGCATACTACTTGGACATAATTAGGGTTTTCTACAGAAACATAACTTTTACTCATAAGTGAATGACTTTTCAACTTCAGGAACTGTTTTTTGTTTTCTTTGTATGTTGCATCTCTTCATTATGTTGCCTTTGAAACTTCTCAGAAGTACTGTGTATTCCTGGTGATTAACAGAATCTTTCCAAGCCATTCCTAGTATGTGTGAGGAGCAATCATAATGCAGAGGAGTTTATTTGAAGAGTAATACTTTTGGCTTTTAGTATTTTAAAATTTATTTATATTTTTCATTCTTCTATTAATATTTTTATCTGCCAGAGCTTATGCAGGAGCTTTTTAAAATATTCTTTTTGTATAGTTTCTATTTTTAGGTGGTGGTCGTGGGGTTAAGAGCCATGCAGTTGGTTCATTCTGTGAACTTCACCAACAGAAGTGATAGTGCCTCAAGGTTCTTCTAAAAATAATTTAAAATAGAATACGTATTTTTGGGTAAATGTATTCATAAATCAAAATTGCACTAAGTTAATTCATATGACTGCAAAGCCATTTTTAACTGTAGAAATGACATGTTCTTCTCCTGCAAGCTATTGGCAGAACCTGTATGTGTTTAAATTTCCTAAGAATTGGATGTGGAAATCAAGTTGGAGTTCAGAATCAAATTTTTAGTCTCCTTTGGAAAATGCCAGCTTCGCCAGTGTCTCTGGCAGTGTGAACACTGCATTTACCTTTCAGAGCAAGCTTTTATGTACTTTATATATATTTTTAAACACATTTCATAGTAAGGTTTTTAAGCGTTTCCTTAAAGTAATCCTCTCCTTTTCTGCCATTACTCCTGTCTGTAGAGCAGAATATGGTTTGTGTTTAAACAATTTTTTCTTTTAACAAAATGGGACAGGAAGTAATGCTATGTGCAGTAACAATGGAGGATTTCGAGTGCATGCAACACCTTAGTTTCCACCCAGTTTAAACATGAGACATTCTTCTGTACGGTGCCATTTGGATGTCTGCAGAACCTCCAGTTATTTGCAGCAGAGGTCTTTAAGGAGTTGCACAGGCTTTAATACAGTCCGTACTAATTTTGTAGGGGAAAATAATGACTATAGTGTTAATAAAATGGTTGTGTGATTATGGTTAAGGTACAACATTTAGGCAGTATTGCAGCGAGACAGAACACTGTCACGGTGCGTTATTGTTGTCTGATGGGTTCGCTGATCAACAGGAAAGTGTGAAATCAAGGGTAAGAGTTTCTTTAAGTGCATTTCTTTTGAAAAGTGTTAAACAAACCAAGCTTCCTAGGTGGGAAGGAAGTCACAGACAGTATAGCAGTTCAGGAGAGGTTGCCAGTGCAGACCAAACAAGCCAAACGAGCTTTGTGTTTTCACTGAGTGGTGGGAGACTGGGTTGTAACTCTGATTCTGCTTGTTTGCCACATTACCTCTAACAGTGAAGCACTGTATGAGGATTATAAAATGCTGGCTGGCTAGATGTGGAGGGAAGACTGCCACCTGCTGAATCAGTAACTTGAGTTCTGTGTCCTTTCTCCCTAGTGCAAACTGGAAAATCTTTCACATAATTTTAAGACTACATTGTAACACTCTCTGTTTGTTGTTGGAGTTTTGTGTGTGTTTCTTTGGTTTTGTTTGTTTTCTTTTATTGTTTGTTTGTCTCTTTGCTTGGGTTAGTAATTTCTGACCTTAAATTAATGCATGGCTGAGTCGTTAATAAAATTATATTCAGAACAATATTCTAAAATAACACTTCCATAGAACAGGAAAAGCTTGTTTTAAGCATTAGCTATATTAATAAGTGTAAAAAGGAATGTGGCCATCCAGATTGAGGACGATGGTGAAGCATTTCATAACTACAAAATACTTTCTTCTTTATCTTTTTATTATCTGCATGAATCATGTGCTGGTTTTAGTCGCAGTGTTCAGCAAAATATATGCTTCTGTTTTTATTGTTTTATTTTAGATAAGATGGGAAAAAAACATCACACTGGGGGAACCCCCAGGATTCTTGCATTCCTGGTGGTGGTAAGTATCAATTTTTTTCTCCTGTGATTTTAGAATATGTCAGTTGCTAGTTCCAGCAGCTAGAGGCAAGAAATTTAGGTGAACATTCCAAAAGGAAGGTGAAGGTGAGGACCAAGAACCATTTTCGTGTTAAGGAATGAAAGAACACAAAATTAGTACAGAAAAATATACAGCTATTAGATACTGGAGAAGAAATACTGCATAGTGCATTGATAAGAAAGCTTCTTTGAAAGGAGGTGGCCTCCGTTTCTTTCTTCATCGCCTTCCAGTAAATTGTGCATGTAAGAGATCAGTCTACATATCCTAAATAATTAACATTTGAAAAAAACAGTATATACAGAGACTGCATAGAGAAGTGAGCTTCCTCAGTCTGCAATCCACATTCTAGTCACGGGAATAGCATATGAAGGTAATTAGCAGAACCCAAGCCACCAGCCTTTTTGAGAGGCAGCATGTGTTAGCATGGGCTTGGTGCTGCACTGTCTGCATTTGCATTACAGTTTCTCTCAGCTCACAACATGGGTAAACATAGAGTTAACCTGTAATTTTTTATACCATTTGCTTATAGGTACTGGTGTGTGGAGGCACATTTGTGTATGTAGAATTCTTAAAGGAGAAAAGGGTGTTCATAATCACTCCTGTTGAAGTCATGGTATTTATTAGTTGTCACATGATTTCAGGATATCCAATATGACTATGTTTGAAAGAACAGAAAAATACAGAGGATAAATCCAACTGTTAGGAGTACAAGAATTTATAAATGTTAAAAGTGGTCCCATTTGAACTCAAGTAATTTGTGCAGATGCATGAAAGGTGTCATATTCTTCCCTGACCTTTCTTTCATAGCTTTTAGCTGTGTGGTGGAAGCTTGGCAAGAATAAGGTGTCCCTTTTATCTCTGATGTCTATATTATCCTTAATTTGAAGTATCTGCAGCAGAGTGCTCGTATTTTTCCACAATTCCTTGTGGTGCTGGACTAAGTTCCAGAGGATTAAGTTTGAAAGAATAAAGAAGCACTAAGAAACAGTAACAATTTTTATTCCTTTAATTGTTCTGGCATATGCATAATGTCATTCCAGAAAGTTTGTGTTAGAACTGATTTGTGTGTAACTCTATTTGAAGGGGGTTGAGGGAAGACCAATAGAAGTATCCTAATTTCTTTTCAACAGTATTAAAGGAATGCAGCGCTGCTTGCCTCCGAGAATCAGATGGCAGGACTTGATTCCTCATAGATGTTTTACAAAGCTAAATTATTTCATAGAGGTGTTTTCTTCCTTTGGCAGGGAGTTGATACGCCTGTTTCCATATATGAACACGCTTGTGTGGTGTGTGTGTACTATAAAACCTGAACAATTATTACAATGACTTTCTCACCATCTCTGTAACTTCTTAACTTGCAGTGTATTTTGGGATCTCTACTGTGCAGCTCCAGAAAGACGGGAAACATGTGAACATTCAAGTGAAGCAAAAGCCTTTCATGACTATGTAAGTTTTGTGTGTCTTTCCCATACTTTCATTAATTTTATGTATAAATGTGATAAATATTTCTGCCCTACAGTGGCTTCACAATACAGGTGTCAGTTACACATTAATAATTCTTGAGTTTTTGGGGGATAAATTAGAATTCTTTGATTACCCTTCACCATCTGGTTAACTCATAGAAGCCGTATCAGTGATCAAAGTGCTATCCCATGTCTTAGTGCAGACTAAAGAATGCCCTTCTGTCCCCTCTCCCACTGTGTACACGTCAGGCTGGTCACAAAGGTGCAGGGCAAATGGAAGCACAGTTATGTCCTGTCTAAATATTCATACTCTTAACTGGTAAAGAAAAGACTGCTTAGTAGATGGAACTGATCCCCTGGCTTCTCTCAAGACCATACTAATTTAAAGTGTGGTTGTTCTTCATATATTTTTATATAGTGATTAAGCATTTATAATCAGCATAATAAACACTTAGAAAAATGTAAAATCATATCATCCAAGAACAGGAGGAATAAAGGGCAAAAGTATTATGCCAATTGTGATGCTTTTGAGACTTAGTTCAAAACACAGCAGGGAGTTTGGTGTTGTTTTGCCTACAAGAACTACTATTACTACTCATTTTTTTAAATATTCTAGAAACTAGGCTCCAAAACACTGCAACAGTTTTATTCCATTTTCTCCATTCCCATAATGAAAATGGAGCTCTCCAGAAATGTGGAACTGTGTTCCAGAGTTAGGATGGAATTTGGTTGTCCTTCTACTATGTCAGCTCCTTCCAATCTGGTAATTTCATTTTTACTGATGAAATCCATAGGAGGCTTACTGCTCTTGAGTTTATTGTCCCTTGATCCATAGATGGAGTCTAAAGACAGAATACGACTCTCTCGTGATACATCTCTGAAGCCTCTTGAGTGTTTTCCAGGTCTGTCTTAGAAATACAGTCTTGTTACAGCAGAAAGATATTTCTACAGATAAAATTAAAATCAGACTGCCATAGGCCAATGTCTTGCAAATAAAAATTTGGAAACATTAATCAGCTAAGTGACCATTTTGCATTTTCTGTTGTCATGGTCTGGTAGCAGCTTGGCATCCTACAGTGTATGAGCTTGGTGATCTTGCCTTGTTTGTAATTAATGACTTACATAGTGCATGCAGTATCAACACACTTAATACTGTTCAGTGTGTTTTGCTTACAGACCAGTGCCACTTTAACAGCCTATTCTTGGTGGTTAGATTATGAGGCTAGCTGGTAAAGGAGTTTGGACAATTTTGCACAGTAATGTCTGGCCCACATTGTTCATTAGCCATAATTAATTTTAAAAAGTGTTAGAGAGAGGAACAAAGTTACAAGGATTTTCTTCCACTCACAGAGTTTTTAAGGTCAGCCAACTTGGTAAAGCATATTCCTCAAGTTAAGAAAGAAGTAACACTTAAGTACAATTACTGCAATCTTTTTTACTGGTTCTGTTTTATATACAGAATATATAGTTATACATATTCTATATAGAAATACCGTTGTTAGAAAAACTGAATATTTAGCGGAATACTTGTTATTACACCAAGGTTTAATTCCCTACTGAAGGAGAAAAAGTTTTCCAGGAATGCTTTATGGCTGCAGGGAATGGAATTAGTGGAATTAACTCTGTGGAAATTGAAATCCACAGTAGAACAATGGGCTTCAGTGGGGTTGTTGCGCTCCAAAGATACAATGTGTGTAATAAAAGCCAGAAATCTGAAACCTGTAAATGGTGTTGTGTAATAATTTTGAAACAAAATGATCAGTGAGAAGAAATTTTCAAACAAAAAGTACTTGGGAATCTAAAAAGGAGTGGAGTCCACAATTCCTTAAATTCATGAGAGTTTCACTTGTCAGTAAGTTCACTATTCAATCTACATTTTGAGATATGCTAGGAATTTGAGTAGGTGAATCGAGGTAATGTCAAATAAAAAGCTGTCTTAGCATCACTCTTCTAGCATTTCTGACTTCTACAAATATTGGACTATTACATGGCCTTATTGCTCAGTTCTGTCTGCATTATGGTGTACATTGTCATAATTCAAAGAAACCTGAGAAAATACTCAAATAAGTTCTGAATTCTGTGTGTGATACAATTTTATGATTGTCAGAATATTTAAATTGCTGTATAAAGTCATGTTCAATGAAGGAAAAATAAAATCATGGTATGGTTCTACATGCACATCAATTTGTGTTAAGACAGGATGCATGTTTGTTTTAGAAATATATTGGTTTATTTTAGAAATTAAGTCAGCAGGTATTACTAAAACTTGTTCTGTCTTAAATCTTTTTAAGGTGACTGGAAAAGCTAGCTTTTGCATTATTTTTGTCATAGTTGAGATAAACTTATCTAATGTCTAGCAAGACTCATGGTCTTCCTTAGCATCATGTGCCCTTTGCTTACTAAGACAGTCTGCATCATGATAAGTGCATACTTTTGAAATCTGAATGTGTATTTAATATTTCACATGTGTATTGTGTGCTTATGTTAAAGAACATGAAAAGCTGTTATAAAATACAGCCAAGTATATTTCACAGCAGGGGAAGATAAGTATTTATTAAAGTGAAAACCTGACCCATGTAATGTTTTGCCATTGCCATTGAGAGGGATCAGAATTCCATCGTCAGAGAAGACCATCAGAAGCCTGTTGCTGGAGTTTGGCTTCTCCATCAGGCTGACGAGTATGCTAAATCAAAACCCTGCTGTCACACTGCAGTCATATAAGAGCATTTGTAGCTGTGCTGTCATATCTGAAAATTATAAGTACAAAAAGCACGGAAGACTTGTTTATTAATTCATGCTAGCAATTCAGAGTGTTTTGTTAGGTATGTGTCCTACTTGACCTAAGAAAAATCATTCTTGTCGAAAAGGTGCAAGTTGTCTGGTTACACCAGCGTGTCATCTTTAACACTAAGTAGCCCGTATTAGCTGAGCCAATATCTTCCCTGTCTTTGCTTTGTAAAGACAGAAAGGTTTAAGAGTGTTTGATGGAAGAGGAAAGCACTTGCAGATGATTTGGTGATTTGTGAAATACTGCTGCCTCGGTCAACGTAGTTGTGAGTCAATCTGGAACACACACAGTTTGACTCATTAAATGAATAGATACATAAAGGTTTGGGTGTTTGTACTTTACTTTATGATTTATGGTATCTTAACTATATTTGCAAAAATAATGCCATTTAATCCCTGTGCCCCCTTCTTGGATAATGCTTTTTTTTGAGTGACAGGGTTTATTTCACCGTTTACTGTAAGATTTCAGTATGTACGTTGTTGTTGAATAGAGTTAAATATTGGCAGCTGGACGTTTTACAGCTACATTATACTTGGGTGAGAAGATAGCATGATCTCTTTTGGACTCTCTCCGTAGTGCTGTCCTGAAAAAGAGTGCCTGTGGACTTTCATCTAATATTAACTTGGTCTAACCAAGCAAAACTGAGTCTTAACCTGTGTGTGCCTACCAGTCTGTATTACTGGCTGTTTGTGACTATTTGTGTAAAGCGACAGTAAAACCAATTCTTTCATGTAACTGTTATTTATAATTTCTAATCCGTACACACGTACAAGTTTCTTTATATAGTAGCATCCCTGTTCTACAGAGAAAGGGTTTGAAAGTACTATTTTATTCTGTTCAGATTGTACTAATACAACTTCTGATTTTTATCGAGCTAGTGAGGGAAGAATCTTTCATGTCTGACAGCAGGAACATGAAGTGACTCTCAAGGTGGAGGCTGTAACTGCTTGCGGTACTAACAATGCTCATCTTACTAAAAATCCAATAGATGGAAGAGTTCTATTTTGACTTTAAAAAGAAATTCTGTGCTTATTCTGACTATATATCTAAGTAATATACTGAAGAATTTGCAGCTCCTCTATATTATCTGAGAGGGATTCTATTTCTATTTTCTATTGAGATTTGCAATTGGAAATATTGTCTTCTGAGTGAACAAGGTTCTGAACCCATTAGGTACATTTACATCATAGATTTCAGGCTTGAAAAGACAGGTGCATGTCCTGAAAGTGTGTGTGCTAGATCAGGGAGATAGGTTTGGCCTTGAAATTTTAACATAATGATGTAGAATTGGAAATTGTACATTTCAGGTAACTCAGGAAAGAAAACCCGTGCTTGTTCACTTAGCCTATTAATATTGCATGCATTTTAGTAGGAGTAGCTTATTGGAAGCAGAAAAGCCCTCATGTTACATTTCCAAGTACCTGTTACTTTTCCTGGAGGAAATCTTCTCCATGATTAAAGTCTTATTCCTTTTAAAGGTCATAGTGATATAAATCTAATTTTTCTATAAGTTATCTGCCATAGTGTTTGGATATTTGAGATGGCTGCTCATTCTCTTTGTGAGTCTCATAAGAACAAGTTGGGTCTCTGCATTTATTGCTATATTTTATAGGAAAAAAAATACCACTTTCTTCTCTGGACCTTTCTTCTTCAAAAAACTAAGAGGCATTTTTCTGCCCTAAATTCCTCAAACCCCCCAGTTTATCATTAGCGTTAGATAGTTCTAAAATTAGAATCTGAAGAGTTACTAATACTGGTTTTAGACTTGAAGATTACCTGGAAGACCTGTGAGCAGACATTCTCTGAAGGCATCATTAAATGTTTGTTGGAAGTGACCATAAATCTCAAGTCTGATATTCGTATAGCACAGGGAAACTCTTATTCTGCAACAGTGACTGCTTTATTCTAGCTACTTTTTTTTTTACTTTTAAAAACTTACCCAGAACTGTTAGATGCATATTTTTGTTGATCTAAACATATGGATGCTTATTCTGTTTTGGGATAATTTTTGAACATGTATCTTCTTGCTGTAATCCCCAGGTAGTTGGAGTTCATGCTAACAGCAATTAGAGGCTTTTTCCAGACAGTCTGTCACAGGGGATTCTTCTCTGCCTCTTGTTTATCAGCTGTTTTAGCTGTTGAGTTTCTTGCCTTCCTTAAGCTCTTGCTGCCATGATTTGCAGGCAAGCTAGGTAGGGCAGCTTATGTTTCTAGGTCTTCCCTGGTTTCTTGCCTAAAACTGAATTCTAGATCTGGTTTCCAGTTGTCTGTTCCCATGGAGAATGCATGTTAACTCCTCCTGTGTGAAAATGAAAGCTCCCCGTAATGACCAAGCATGGAAGAGCAAAAGATGACCAGTACCAAGGGGTGGGGGATCAAAGATGATCTACAAAGTGCTGAACTGAGTATCACTCATGGGACGAATACCAGATGGCACTACCATGCGATCATGAAATGTATGGGTCCGTGAATAAGCTCAACAAATTTCACATCTCTGAGCAATTGGTAGCCTTCCTGCAAACTCAGGAGAACCTCCCTCCTTTGCTTTCTGTTTTTTTGAGGTTCTTCATGGTTCCATGGTCTGTCTTGAAAAGCAGGGGTTCGTAGGCACAATTCCTTGGGTAGGTGTGATTTCCTTTGGCTGAGGAGTGGGTGTGATACCCTTCCAACTTCGTCCTTGGTCTGCTTTGCTCAGCAATGATCAAAAATTACTGTACCAAAAGCAATGTTTCTAGGCTGAGTTACATATTAATTCCTTACATGACTTCTGCAAACTTGTTGGAAGGCCCTCTTGTAATGTTTACTAGTCTTTACTGTGTCTGTAATTGCAGCTACAGGATATGTTCTTTATACATACGATTCTTCCTACACTACTTGTGTCCACCTGGAGAACATGTTACTTCTTAAAACTAGAAAAAACCCTATTTTAACTGGCCATAGCATTCTTTTCATGAGTGGTATGGAAATGAAAAGTTCCATCTCTGTTCCATACAGTCATTGTTAAAACAATATCCTGCAAACAAATAAATTCTTTTTGTGTAAATTAGTGCTCATTTTTAAGCATGAGTGAAATGCTTTTCTTACTGCTCTTTTCATTCTGCAGAGGTCATGTCTCACTTCCCAGTGTTCAGGTATCTGTACAGTAAAACTTTTTGTTTGTTATTTTTGCAGAATACTCAATGTCTTACAAGGTGATAAGTCCTTGACTTTCTCTTAAATGCAACTAAAAAGCTGTAAACGTGAAAAACCCGATAAATGTTTAGAATTCTTATCTTCATTCAGTTGTTAGTTCTGTAGTAGAACAGTTGTCTCAAATGAGGTGAAGGTCTTCCTGGGAGGACAGTACTTACTGGAAGGTTTGAAGAGCACAGTATGGTTCTCAATCAGAGAGAATTGTACTTAGCTGAACTTTCTCAGATTCTTCAGCTGCTTAACTTTATTGCTTAGTAGATGTTCTTTAATGCATTTGTGTGGAAAGGATTAATTAAAAGCATGCTCTAGCCCCCAGTCAAAGTAGGCATCACTTTCTGCAAAATTGCATTGTCTTGTGTTAAGGATTTGGTCCACATACTTGTAAGTGTCTCTCAAAAAGTTGCACATAGTCTCCAAGAAACTGGTTTTGTTTGCTCCTCAGAAATTTTCAGAGTTGAGAAACTCATATTTTCCTTGGATAGTAGAGACCCCTTTGAAGGATAATAGAGATTTATTTTTTGTTTCCTATTAAGAAACACCCCAAGAGAATTCTCACTCTCACATTTCCATGAAGAAAGATGATCTTGTTCTGTTCCTACCGTACTCCTTCATCATTCTTTCCATAAATTATTGGGTAATATAATGATTAGATTTGAACTACGCTGTGTCACAAATGTTAATTGTAAGCTCTGATACAGAGATTTGTTATTTCGTACAGTCGACATAATTTTTTTCTGTTTATAGAGGTAATTTCACAGGTAAATTTGTGCTGTGATTATTTTTTAATGTGAAGACTAAGCCTTTTGTTTTAGAGAGAAAAAGCAACATTTCGCCCCCAAAATTTCAGCACTTCTCCTTTAAGGAGATTTAATTTTCTGGGAAGTTGGAAGTAAAATGGTTAATTAGTTTGAGTTAAGTGGAAGCCTCTGACAGTATAAGGAAGAACCATCTCCCCTGAAGGCAGTTTAGCTCCTCGTTCATGAGTCCCAGGGGGAGGCAGTGGACATGATGAAAGAGTGCCTCTTTTCTAAGAAATGTTTTACACTTCATTTTCATTGGAAACAATAGGAGATAACAGCCTTCCTAATGAGTGGAGGCTTTCCGGGAATCTGCTGTGGAAGAAAGTGGTATTTATTCAGAATAGAGCACCGAAAAGATTTATACGCACCATATGTAAAACCATGCCAAATTTGTGAAAGGGGACAAAGGGGGAGTATGTGAAGATTCGACAAGCTAAGGGAGAGGTGAGTGGTTTAAAAGCTGACGTGCAATGCACAGGCTGAGGTAGAGGACAAACGAGAAGGAAGATGGCTGGAATGCACAGGAGTGGTTTTGTTTTTACAATATACAGATAAAGTGGTTTGGGTTTTTTTGTTTGTGTTTTTTCTTTTTTTTTTAAGTTTGATAGCTGCGCTGATAAATTGCTAGGTGCTTGAATCCATAGATGTCTCCATGGGTGTACTTCTCTGTGTTCTGGAGTCTAGGAATTTCTTTACAATTAAAATACTGCCAAGGCACTTGTGCTTTAAAGTTATGACATATGTTACTGCCCAGAAGAAGGCTCTGCTGGAAATTTTTAATTGGTTTGATGGAAATTGCAGAATACTACCATTTTTTTTTTCCCCTGCTTGATTGTACTGGTGAACAGTTGTTAACTTTAACCATTTTTCAGAGTGATGTTGTTAATTGTGTCTTAGTGTAAAATTTCATGCAATAATCCTGATGTATTTAGAATAGACTCTGCTGGTTCAAACCTTAATTTTATTTTTTCACTTGCTATGATGGGATTATTTATGCTACTACTGCGAAAGTTATGTTACAATTTAAGTATTAAGCTTTATAGTTTCAAGTGAACTCAAAAGTCAAGTTCAGTGGAGTGAGAATATTTCCTTTAAAAATGGAAGCACTTGATAGGCATATACAGATTTCTTTCTACTCATTTTAATAATTTAATATATGAAAGTGTAAACATTGTGGATTTTAGATATCCCCTCAAACGTTATAGAAACTTTGCTTCTTTTGAATTTATTTTGCTTTCAAGAATTCAAAGATGCATGCCACCACGAGTTTAAGTAGAATACACTGAGAAATGTCCTTTTTCTAAATTTTTATTTCAGTACTTGTATTTGAAACCATATTTACTACTGTTGACATACAGATCATTCCTACTCACTGCATAGTGTATGCAGTTTTACAGCGCTCCTGAAAGTCATTAAAGGAGGTTAAGTTGTAGCTTCGTGTGAGTGGGAATACTAAATTGACTAGCAAATGCTCTGAATTCAGAGTTAAAGATCTTCTAACATTAATATTTAACACTGATTTTGTGTAATGCTTTACATCAATGAAGTACTGAACAAACATTTGATCAATGGAGAGCAAATGTTGGATTAAAGCCCTGCAACAACCTACTTCCTCTGCACGCTCTTCCTCCTTCTCAGTATTATTACTTCTGATGCTTTATTTTCATATCAGTATGACGTCTGATGTTTATAATGCTGAATGATTTAGGTAGTGTTCTATTAATTGTTTGCTTTTAGCAGCTCCCATTTAGCTAGTGAAGTTTCTCTCTGAGTGTGTTACACGAGGGTATTTGTAGAACTCTGCTGTGTGCCTCCATGTGTACATCTGTGTAGCTGTATGTTTGTCTTCACCAGAGGAATATGGTGTAAGCCAGTATTACATTGGTGTAACCATTTATCATTTTCTGATACCAGTATTTGGCTAGATTTGAGGCAGCTGGCCTAGATTCTTTAGCTTCATAAAAAGTAAAAGTGAAAGTGAGTCTTACTTCTGCACAATATTCCAAACATGGATTTTGTGATAAGCTTGACTGTTCTGTTAATATGTCTGAGTGACTCATTTCAGACTTGCTTAACATATGCCTGGAAAAACCAAATACTTATAACTTCCATCTGCTCTCTAATATGATGAAAGATGAATCCTGAAGATCACAAATTGCAGGAGACATGCAGCTTTTAATAAGAACAGCTGAACAACAAATGCATTATGAGAGGTGGTGAAAAATGAAGTAATGAAGAGGAAAGGCAGGCAAGCCTCTTGAGGGAACATGGATACCCTTGGTTAACTAGAACTGTCACATCCAAACATTACACTAAATATGAAAGGCATATTGTATAACACAAGTCACAGGGAACAGATAACAGTCTTCTGAATTTTCTGCCAAATGAATGCCTTAATATTACAAGCAGTTGTACTAACATGGATTCCTGAGCTTGCACAGAATGTTTTACTTGAGAAGAAGTTCCGATCTCCATGTTAGAATATCTGTTTTGCAAATGAGGTTTTGGAATCTCATTTCTTGTATTGAAATCTTTGCATTCCAAACATGTTCGCTTAGCCACCAAAAATATGCAAACCTTCAATGTATACAAACAGGGCATTTTATTCACCTGTATAGTGTTGCAGGAAAACCATATACATGCATACCTAGAGAAAGAAGGAGATTGTGGCATAATCAAGCAGAATGAATATGGCGCTTGACTTAACATGAAAATCTGCTTTGTCATTGGAGGCTGTTTCATTGTGACTCTCCTTAGCTTCAGTGGACATCTCCATAGTGCTGTTACAGTGGTATCCACAAACTAGATTTATGCCAGTTAGCGAGGGTACCCATAAGAAAACAAAAATGCAACAGTCTGTAACCCATCAGAGGCTAATTTAACCTGTGAAGAAAGTGGTACTTTGCATAATTCGTACCAGAAGAGGTACATGTCCTGTCTAGTTTACTCTGACATAGGAAGACAAAGCTTTTTATAAAGTGTATGTTAAATACTATTTTTGAGCCATAGAGAATCTGTGAAGCATTTACCAGTTCTGCTTTCAAATCCAATTTCTGTAAAAGTGTTGCAAACCTGAGATTTTAGCATATGAAATATACGAAGTTACTAACTATGAAATATTTAAGGGAATATCACAGAATCACCGAATCATTACAGTTGGAAAGGACCCTCTAGATCATCTAGTCCAACCACTAGCCCTACACTACTGTTATCCCTAAATCATCCCCTGAAGAACCACATCAATCCTCTTCTTAAAAACCTCCAGGGATGGTGACTCCACCACCTGCCTGGGCAGCCTATTCCAATATCTCACCACTCTTTCAGCAAAGAAATTCTTCCTAATATCTAATCTAAACCTACCCTGGCACAACTTAAGCCCATTGCCTCTAGTCCTGTCACTAGTCACAAGGGAGAAGAGGCCAACACCCGCCTCCCTAGAATGGCCTTTCAAGTAGCTGAATATAATCCATGAGGTGAATTTTAATATCTTTTTGGCTTTAAGAGAGAGGCAAAAAGTATACAGATAGTGTATGTGCATACAGCAGAGTATGATGTTACACTTCATAAATCAATTTTACATGAGTAGGATTTGGCGTGAGATTTGTAAAGGTAGATACTTGAATCCTTGTGGAGCATCACCTCATTGACGTTATCACAGATCTACACAGATGCTGTGATCTGCCTGTACAGGTCTGAAGGTAGGATCAGGGACTTTGGCCCTAATCTGGCAATTTCATGGTCAGGCAGCATTTTATGTGTGAATGCTTTCTTCAAACTCACATATATGTTCGCAGAATCAGGATTATAGGAAACGATATGAACACAGTGGGCCATCCTTGTTTACTGTCCAGAGTTATTAGAGTTATTTCTCAATATAAAACTCAGCTTTTAATTTATTTACTCCGTGTTTTTTTCTGAGTACTCATGTGCAAAGAGACCTTTTTCCAATTCCCTCTGTTGGGAAGAAAATCTTAACATTTATGTTTATAAGGACAAAACTGTTGAAGAGGAGTTCCTTGGACAACTCTTTACATATCACTGCAGAAGGGTTTTTACTCCATGTTAGCAGTTAATTTAGAATATTTTGTTTATTTTCATGATTTTACTTTATTCTGTGTACAGTAACATGGTGTTTTCTGACTCACATTGCCAATTGCTTTATTTTTCTTGCTTGACTTACTTTCCCCTGCTTGTTATATGGTGGGCATGTGTTGAACTGGTAACTGATGGATCACAAGAGTATAGGTCCTACCACTCCTGAGTCAGATCCAGCTGCTGTCTTGGCTTTAACTCATTTAGAACAGTTTACTTCCTGCTAGTTGGATAGTTTAATTTGCAATAACTGCCCTCCTCCCTTGAAAGATAAACAAAATTAAAAATAAACAGCCTCTTACCAACTGTTCTTTGTCTCGCTGTGTTGGCCATCCCATGAGTCTTTGTGGTATCTTTTGTCCTCCTTGATGCTGGAGAGAAAGGCAACTTCCTCTCACTGTCTGTGGGGAAACCTTTTCCTCTAGCATTAAGGAGGAAATTTTTGATCTGTCAGCATCTCAGTTTTCTGAATTCCTTTTGTTGGTGGCCTTTCCTGATGCTCAGCTATGGTGGCTTCTTGGACCTTGGTTACTTCCAGTGTATAGCTGAGTATGATTAATTCTTGGAGAGTCGATGTGGTACATTCTCTTTTCTCCCATAAATATTCAGTCTGGGTTTTGATAAAAAGCTTCTTCCTGCTCTGTGAAGTTTGAGGTTTAATACCATGCTTTTTCAACAGTGAGACACATAATTAAAGGAAATTATTTCCTTTTCTTTTTAACAGAAAAAAAAGGAGCTTCTTTGTATTACTGCTGTCTTTCCTGATAATCTGCAAAATTTCTTCTTCTGGAACAATATTGGTATTGTTAATTCTCTTGCAGCACTGCAGTATATGAAGGCTTGTGTTAAGTTTCTGTTCTCTAAATCATGTTTCTTAAATTGTACAAGCAACTAAACTTTCATTATTAAAAAAAAATCTTTTAGCCTGCTTGATTTCTTAGAAAACCATCACCTGAGTGAATGATAGAAAATTATTAGGTATCTGGAACATCTTCCTTATGAGGAAAGGCTGAGGGAGCTGGGTCTCTTTACCTTGGAGAAGAGGAGGCTAAGGGGTGACCTCATCTATGCTTTTAAATATGTGAAGGGTGTGTGTCGGGAGGATGGGGTCAGACTCTTCTCAGTGAAGCCCAGTGACAGGACAAGAGGCAATGGCTGTAAGCTGAAGCATAGGAGATTTCGTGTGAATGCACGTAGAAATGTTTTTCCCAGTTGAGGTGCCAGAGCCCTGGAACAGACTGCCCAGAGAGGTTGTGGAGTCTCCTTCTATGGAGATATTCAAAACCCGTCTGGACTCGCTTCTGTGTGACCTGGCGTAGGGAATCCTGCTGTGGCAGGGGTGTTGGACTAGATGATCTTTCGAGGTCCCTTCCAACTCCTAATATTCTGTGATTCTGTGAAAATCCAGAAATTTTCCCAGTAATATTGATGTCCCATGCTCAGTTTCCTGAAATCCAAATTAGCATAAGAAAATGGTATTGAGGGTGATTCTCAATATGCTTCTCCCTTACCATCCTCTTGTGCTACAAGGTGAAGCTGGAGGAATGTGCCACCTAGTCCATTTGTGGAGCATGAGTCGCACAGGAAGAAACCCTGTTTACAATCATGTAGTTACCAAGTGATACACCGTGCTTACAAGGCCTTTTTTAGAGGAAATGTGGAGATTTGGCATCTCCAGCATCTTCATCACTACCCTTTCATGAAGCTGAGTGTGAGTGTTTGTCTTGCGGAGTTCTGCTGGGATGCCTGGTTTCTGGAGCTGTACCAAGAGCAACTGCAGTCTGAGCACTAAAGTGCAGAGCTGCTAAGAACTGGTGGTTTTGGGGAGAAAAAGGGAAGATAAACAACTACAAACTTGGTTTTAAAAGAAGAGACTATGTCATCAATTGGGCATCTCTCAAGCTATGTGGTAGCAGAGCTGGGCTTTTCTAGAAGGTATTCTTTTTGATGGATACCTGTGTTCAGGCATGTTGTATTTAAATCCTGTGGTAAGCACACAAATGATGTTGTCTGGAACCTTCACATCCTTCCAGAAGACCATCTTCTACTCTACTGCAGTCTTTGAAACATTCATCAGTGACAGTTTGGGTTAGTTCCATGTTTTTGTGGATTAGACAGCTCTAACAGTGTATTTCCTGTTGAGTGGCCTGTGATTTAAAAACTTGAAAATAGGTGGAAGTGAAAAAATTATATACTTGATATGTTTATTTTTGTACTTTCTTCTTAATTTGTCAACTACCCAAAATGCAAAACAAATCAATCTTGAAAATTATATGGAAAGGTGGTTGAATGACAGCATGCATATTGCAATGCACTTCAGCAACCCCAGAAATTTTGTTCTTGTGAGCCACAGGGGACTGATCTTAGCAATGTTCCTGTCTCCTGTTCTCCAGGAGTGAGATTTTTATGTTACTTGGGCCCACGCTGTTTCAAAAGTGGTGCTGGCAGAAAGAGCAGAGGGTGATTTGTTAATGGTATTAACTGGAAATGGCCCAGTTAACTTTGTTGTCACCATTGAGTCTAGGTTTGAATGATGGTTAAAAGCTCTTGGTTTTGTTATGTGCCCTAAAAATATGTTTAAAGAAAGAAGGAGCTGAAGGAGCTAGTACTTTGGGCTCTGATGATTTTGACACTGCGAATTAAATCTTGCTGTGCGTGCTGCCTAAAGATCAGCTACAAATTCTTACTAATACAGGTGGTCTGAGCTTTTTTGTTTGCTTTCCTTCTCTTTCTTGCTTCTCTTTTCCTTTTTTCCCTTCAAAATCCCTGGAGAATGCAGCAGCTTTTATTGAAGTTAGATGAACTCCAGAGGTTCTCTGGCTGTCATAAATCCAGGCTGCCTATTTAAGAGCCTGAGTGCATGTATAGGCATTAGGATACTTATCCTTGTAATCTTGGGGTTTATTGTTTCACGCTATGGCTCAGTTCATACATGTGTCTGTTGTAATACCTCTGTTCTTAACAAGTAGGCTTTTTTTTAATACAGGAGATTAACAAAAGGGACTGTGAATCGGTCATGTAAAAGATGTAGTATGGTCTGGTTTTGTCAGAAAGTTTCTGGTTTAGAAGTGTTATAGTAAAACAGTCATTCAAATACCAGTTCTCTTTTTAGATTACTCAAAGTTTTCAGAATTTCAGGTTGATATCAAAGGAAATATTGCAAGAAACAGATGGTAAAACATTAACAAAGTGTATTTCCTATTTATTACTTATTAGAAGCCAAGGCAGAAGATGTGTTCTGTCTTTATTAAATGGGACCTGGCCAGTGTTGCGCTTGTTGAGATACTGCCTTGATAACAGCAGTAACTGAATTATCCTTTCTCTGTGTGTCATAAGCAATTACATGCATCCATTACCTAAACATGTATACTTGTATATTACATCTTCTGCTGCAAGAAGGATTGTGTCAGTGAAAAGTGCCTTTTTTTAATAGTAATTTCTGTGTAATGTTTTTGCTGATTAAGCAAACCATGGAGCTATTGAACTAGCAAAACTAATATACATTTATTTTTGTGTTGTGTATAACACATCTTACTGGAGCATTTTAAAACTCATGCAGTTGCACAGCTGTGGTGCAGTTACCCAGGCTGAGTGCTCATTTCGTTTCCTGACACTCTGAATCTATCTGTCCTTAAATGTTCTTTTGGATGAGTGTTGACTCCTTAGCAAAAACTAGTTACCTATGACTGTCCGCTCTTTCATAGATGTCAGCCCTTATAGGCCAGGTGTGTTTTGCTTTTCTTATGCTAAAAATTCCTCTTTTCACTGTTGGAAGCACAGGGAGTTTTCTGGTTTATGATTTGTCTCTTCAGGGCTGAATGCTCAATGTTTGGACTCTCTGTTAGGTTCTGGAAAGCAAGCTCTTTCGGCTTCCCCTGGAATATCTATGTATATGTGTATATATATGTATATGTACAAAAATAGTGATCTTACATGGTCTTGGCTCAGAATCTTCTTTCCTGGAGCTTTCCAGACGTTGAGGATGCCTTCCATGGGATTTTTCCATCCATCCATCCATCCACCCATCTGGTGTGCTTTCTTCTTAATGTATAGATGGTTTTCTTCTTTATTTGTTCCCATGCTCACACTATATGGCCCTGCTAAGAAAGCATACCTGTGGTTCTCCTGTGTTACGTTTCTTGCATCCTTCAGTCTCTATTTCATCTGCAGAATTCTAATCCTCGTTTTATTGTCTGCTTAGATTTTGAGGGCCTGGTGCTGATGTTTGAGTCCTCTGGTTGTTTTCAGTGTGGAAATTCACCTCCCCCAAGAGACAAAATACTGTTGGATTTGTTTCCTAAAGTGTGACATCCATGGAAGATAGAGAAGCTTAGCAAACCTGTGCTGGTGCTGGTTCAGAGGATCCTTTACATATGGTTAGGAGTTGTGCTGCATACTTGGGATTCTAGGCTATTTGTAAAATCAATGTAATTAATAGAACTGGTCATTAAACTGTGATGAAATTGAGTAGAATATAAAGGAAAAATAGTAACAGAATAATGCTTTAAAGTGCCATTTGTGATTTGTCTTGTTTTCAAGTCATCAGCACATAGTAAATAAAGTGATTGACTCAAAAATCTCCCAGCATATTTTTTTCTTGAGAAGGAAAAAATACCGGTTTCTTAAAAGATGTTTTGCTTTCATAGCAGATGTTATCCTAAAGCCTCCACAAGTTTTTTCTACAATTTTAACTGAAATTTTAGTGCTTCTTGCATTTGAGAGTGCTTCCTTCGTATGAAGGAAGAAGTTTTGGACTTAATGCTCTTGATAGCCCCGTCGCTTAGGAACTCTAGTAAGCATTTGGCTGCTCTGTGAGAAGGCATTTCCATACTAGTTAATTGGTATTGCACAAACTGCCAGGATAAAATGGAGTAGTGTAATTGCTGAATGTCTAAACTTGATGTTCTGACTTTTGAGTCTTCTGTGTGTTTACAATATCTTAGAGTAAGTTGCCAGAATCTCACTATGAATTTGTTCCAAGGGCCCATGGGGAGCTGACTCATGTAGAACAGCTCCTTGCTCGAAGAGGTCTGGGAGGATCTCATGAAAAACCATCAGAGCGCCCTCTGGAGCATTGGTGGTTAGCGAATTTGTCATCTGGAGATCTGGACGCAGAAAAGGAGGAGAGGCTGGGGGGATTATCATCATTTATCATGGGTTGGTTTTCTCTCTTTCTGCATACAACTTTTTAAAATGCTTACAACAACACTCAGATAAAAAGCTGGAGAAGAAAACTCTGCAGTTTACCATTTAAACATCTCTGAAAAAAAATTACTTCTTCGTTAATTACCTATTAGTGTAGACCTGGAGGTGTTTCATTACCTAACCTTTCCCTTCCTTCTGTGAATTACTGAGCAGTTACTTAACTCCTGAACTCCTCCATGACAGTGCAGTTCTTCTACTGCTAGACTTCTGTATTGCAGCCCAGTGTATTTCCTGATCTGACCTTGACAGCTATTGTCACGCTGACGTCTTGCTTATTTTTGGGTAATCAGTCAACTGCCAGTCTCTAGAGCCGTCCTTTTTCTGTTCGTTCATGGATGAAGCAGCAGGAGGTGGTGGAAATTACCTCTTACCTTTAGGCTTACAAAATACCTTAGGATCTGTCAACTTCTGATCTCTACATGTCTGGAGAAAGAACCTACGTTATTAGAAAATGCCAGTCCATGAGCACAGTTTCCACAAACTATAACTTTAGCTTGGTTTATCATTGCTTCACTTAAGGAGAAGAATAGTTGCATGATAAAATACATAAATATCAGCATGCAAACACATTTTCATAGCAAAAAATGTTGAGAAGATTGATGCATTGAGCAGAAGTTTTCATATGTTTTAGTACACAAGTAGTTTAGAACTTTAACTTTAGCAGTCCTGCTGCAGATCTGTTTTGCTTTAAAATTAAATGTCCTTCCAAATGTATTCTAGAGAAATAAAAAAGAAGGCTCTGTAATCACAAAACCCCCCGGTGTGTTTCCTTTATTTGTTTTAAAAATAAATAGAAAGTGATGGACTAAATGAATTGCACTTGCTTAATATTACTGTCAAAACCTCTAGTGCTAGTGTTGAAGCAAGAAGAGTGTTTTGTAAAGCTCAGGAATTAAACTGGTAGTTCCGTTTTAACTAACTAGCACAAGTTACATGAGCTGCTTTTGGTTTCCTCACCTCAGTTGTAGTGAAATACTGAAACATAGTGATTTCCTCTCAAGATCAGTGGAAAAGAAATTTTAAATAATGCTTTGGAATACAAAGATGAGGTGACCATTCTGAGCACTCTTCTTAGTGTGTGCAGGTAATAAGTAAGCCATGGCACAGATTCTTCTTTTACCTGTGTTTTCCTTGCATATTTAGCAGTGTTAGTGTTAAGTCAGTTAATACTTTTATGTCCTCTTTGCTGTGTGAAGCAGATGTCTCATATTTTGAGTGACATAATCAGTCTTGTTTTTCATAAACTTATCTAGTATCAGCTGGAAGATACCAGCTTGCAGGCAGAACTAACAGTGTCCAGATTGAACCTGTGCTCTTTGGGACTGTGCACAATGGAATAAATCCTGTGAGCTTGGTGATTCTGTTTTTGAAATTATACTTGCACTTTCTGTACAGGTATTTTGTATCTTGTATAAAAATGGTAAAAAAAAAAGACTGAAGTGTTGCTTTCTCAAGCACTCTCAAATTTCTGTCTCAGAATTGGCTGTCAGCCTGGGCAAAATACGCAAATTTTTTTGCTAGTCTTTTTCCCTCCTCTTTTTCTGAAATGACTGTCACCATTGTCCTGGTAATCTTCCACTGCTGAGTGATTTGGGGGTTTTCTGGGTTTCTTTCCTCCTCCAGCCCCTTCAATTGGAATATCTTGAACATTTCCCTTAGGTTCACAAGTGGTATAGGCAAAGATGCAGCCATGTCTATTTCTTCACAACAAGCCTTGTAGTGTGTTATACCTTCCCTGGTATAACCTCTTCTAGCACTACTGACTGTTTCAGAAAACATCAATTCCTGACATGCTAAGACCTCTGCTTTAATTTTTAATCCTGCACTGGCATACATTCGGATTCATTGCCTGTAACTGTGCTAGAATCAACATACTGTTGCGTATGCTTGATGAACCATGGCATTCATTCAAGTCTTGTTTCCAGCTACTTGGTTTCTGAATGTACTCTTTTGGGACCTAAACGGTATTGTCAATATTCTTTGTCCTAGTTGTTCAGCAGTTTGCAGCTTAATATTGTTGAGGGGCTTTTGTAGTGCAGCAACTGCCAAAGTTAAACCTTTGTTATGGAATGGAATAATTTTAGAATTCAGCCCCACATCCAGTGTCAAATTCATTGACATCCAGCATCTTCTGATTTCTGTGCTAGGTGTAGGTAAAGTGCAACCATATTCTTCATAGCTTGTTTTCATCCGTGGACTTCTTTGGTTGCTTTTTAATTAAACAGCAACCCCAAAACTAATCAATGCACCATTACATCTAGAAAGTTATATCTACTGGCTAAAGCTGCTGACTTTTTTTCCTCTGAGTTATTCCAAGGGGATTTTTCCTTTTTTTTCTGAGGCAGTGTGCTCCTGTGGCTAGGAGGGCTAATGGGATTCTGGGGTGTATTAAAAGGGGTGTGGCTAGTAGGTCAAGAGAGGTTCTTCTTCCACTTTACTCTACCCTGGTGAGGCCGCATCTGGAATATTGTGTCCAGTTGTGGGCCCCTCAGTTGAAGAAGGATAGGGAGCTGCTGGAGAGAGTCCAGCACAAAGCCACTAAGATGATGAAGGGGCTGGAACATGTTCCTTATGAGGAAAGGCTGAGGGAGCTGGGTCTCTTTAGCTTGGAGAAGAGGAGGCTAAGGGGTGACCTCATCTTTGCTTTTAAATATGTGAAAGGTGTGTGTCGGGAGGATGGGGTCAGGCTCTTCTCAGTGAAGCCCAGTGACAGGACAAGAGGCAATGGCTGTAAGCTGAAACATAGGATATTCCATGTGAATACACGTAGAAATGTTTTCCCAGTTGAGGTGCCAGAGCCCTGGAACAGACTGCTCAGAGAGGTTGTGGAGTCTCCTTCTATGGAGGTATTCAAAACCCGTCTGGACTCGCTTCTGTGTGACCTGGTGTAGGGAATCCTGCTGTGGCGGGGGGTTGGACAAGATGATCTTTCGAGGTCCCTTCCAACTCCTAATATTCTGTGATTCTGTGATATGCAGTTAGCACAGACTAGAGTGTCTCTACAGTACTTTTTGGTTTTGGTTTGTTGTGGGGTTTTTTGATGTTGTTGTTTGTTTTGGCTTTTGTTTGTTTTTGTTTTGATTTGTTTATTTGATTGTTTGTTGTTTGGGGTTTTTTTTAAGATGCGAAGGGAAATGCAGAATTGTGTTGAATAGTTCAGATGCTGCATTACTTCATTACTTTTGCACTGAGTTCTGGATCAAAGCTTTTGTCTGCTGTTTAATATAAAACCTCTTTTTGCTTATTGAGTGATATCATATATGTACATAGTCCCGAAGTGGTGCTCTCCAGCAAAATCTGATTTCCTATACCATGGCAAAAACCCTGGGAGTTTCAGGAGGATTAGTGAGTAAATAAGGACCAAAGTTATCAGGATTTGGTTAATAAGGTAGCTTTGACCACTGGATTGCACTACAGTGAAATTTGGATTGGATTTGCAAGATACGTAGCTGCGTCTGTAAATATATCTGATGCCTGCAGGCATCATAGTCTGTATGTCTCAAAACGGAGCTGTCTCCAATTTCAGTATTTAATTGGTGGAATAATGTCAAGCGTGTATCTTTCAGCAATACTTGTGGTGGAAACAATTATATGTTGCAGAATTTGTATCACATTGCTGCTCCTAACTAGGGCTGGAGGAAGAGGCTTGTACTTAAGCCTGCAACTGTGTGGTTGATATGAGCAGGAATTGCTTGCGTGTTGACACGTTGGTATGTAAAACTGAAGACTAAAAAACCTCTAGTCTTGTTGAGAACTTGAATGGGTATTGGATCAAAACCACTCCTAGATCAAGGGACTAGTAGCTTAGTCATGCAGAAATAGCTCATAAGCCTCCAGTTCTCCACGTGTATTCTCTGTGCCATTGGGAAACGGGGATTCCCCAAATCAAAGGGGAGATTTCCTGGAGATAATTAGAATTTTAAGGTAATTAACATTTCAGCTTTCTGCATGCTTACTCATAATTTNTTTTTTTTTTTTTTTTTTACCAGCTCTGCCATCTTTGTCACTGAACAGCTGTACACTTGGACATAATCAGATTCCATAACTGCCATCTCAGTTGATTCTTCTCTGCTTTTGAGTCCCTGCTGAAGTGTTTGGCTTCTCCACCCTATCCTTCTCCATGTGTAATATCACTGAGTTCTTAAAAATAAAAGCATAATAACATATAGTGTGACCTTTCCCCTCCTTTGGTTTGCCTTTCCTTCTTCCCTTTCCTTGTTCAGTTTTATTCTATTCCAGATTCAGAAAGGACTTTTAATTCTCCTTCTGCTTGTTCCAGTCTTCCAAGTTCTCTTCTCTAGAATACTTGCATAATTCTTTTATCTTTCTCTTCTTAACCTCCATTCCCACCTGATTTTTAACTAAAGTTTTTCAATCTCTCTTGTCTTTAAGAACACAAAAAATTCTTGATTCTTTTTTGCTAGAGCCACTTTACTGTCTGGCCACCAGCTTTTCATCTCTCATTGGGTACATGTGGTCTACCTCTCCTTTGAGAGAGGCGTGAGAGACCTTCTGCAATCCAGATTTCACCTGTTAAAGTGAAGTGGAAGTCTTGACACCCACTCTTGATTTCATTCAACCCGTCCTACCTTCAGGGCCCTTAATTGCTAGGTATGTACATACCTCGTTCATCTCCTGTGTTGCTAGATACTCTTTCAGTGTTTCCTATTGTGGCTTTTTCTTGTCTCTTTGCCACCTCTTTCTCCTTTTCATTAGTTTTCTGCTTTTTTCCCTCTCTTAACTTTAGTTCCAAACACAAACTCAGCTACTATCTTTATAACTTTTGTGTGTTTATGTCTTTAAAAACTTTTTTTCTCCCAAGTCCTTGCTTTTCTTTTGCACTTCTCCAAGCTTATTTTGACTGAAGTGGGGAATGAAGGGTATCCTCTGTATCTCTCTGTTATCTTTGTCTTCAACTGCATGGAGCAGTAGACTTTCTGCTTGGCTTGTAAACTCAGTATACTCTTTGCCTTGTTCTTCTGATCAGAATCAGATATACTTTGAGCTCTGCAAGTGTTCTCCAGTTACTGTATTTTTACTTATTCTTGTCTTTCTATACATCTAAAACTGTTGTCTCTGTACATAACCAGTATCTTGATTGTGGAATTGTGCTTTTCTCTGGCCTTGAAAAATTTGGGTTTGCTGTTCCAACATTTATGTAGAATACTTCTGTAAAAATTCTTTTTCTGACTTGCTGCTCGCTTTCCTTGCTACACACTGCTGGTTGCCAATTCTGTGTTCCTTTCCGTTCCTTTTGGAGATCATGCTCTTCTGCTATCACTTATTAGGTTAGAGAAGTGGTGGTCTAGTGGTTAGGATTTGTTGCTCTCATTGCTGGGGCCCAGGTTCAATTCCCAGTCAGGGAAGAATCCTGCTGTGGCAGGTGTGTTGGACTAGATGATCTTTCGAGGTCCCTTCCAACTCCTAACATTCTGTGATTCTGTGATCGATTAAAAGTTCATCACCTGCCATGATACTTGTTTTGCTCTTCCTGCACAGAGTTTCAAACAAGTGCTCTTGCTTCCTTCCTAAGGCTTAGCTTTAGTGTGAGACCTGTAGGGAAAGGCAGTGCTAATTTGTTTTGTCTTCTGCCTAGGTGGTGGTCTTACTGTGATGAGAGAGAGGACATGACTTGACATGCAGTGCTTGAACAAACTTTTTGCAGAACTTCCAGTCTATATAGGCTCTGTTTGACATAAGCTTCTGAGCAGCTGCTACCCTGTTCCCTGGGAACAAGCCTTTTATACAGACATCTTCCCTACCATCAGAGACAGTCTTTAAGATACTTGGAGAGGGACAGGACTTGAAAAACAAAGAGGCTTAGGATACGTGGATACATGGTGACCCAAAAAAGCAGAGTAAATAGCAGCATGCTCCTCATTTTGCCATCCACAGTGACTGAATGACGCACAATAGAAAAAAACCACATATATTCCTTTTGTTCTCTCTCCTTCATACATGTAAATTGACACAGTTTTGGTTCTTTTTCCTTTTTAATAAAGCATATCTGGTTTAAGTTATTAAGTGTAATTTTCTTCCCTTTCTACTCAAGCTGAAAAAGGGTGGAATTACATTTCAGAAATGATACCAGTATCAATTCCAACATTTGTTACTAGATGCATGATGACTTGCACACATGTGTGGTGTCTTGGTATCTATTACATGGCTAGCAAGGTCATATTTAGTTGCCAGAAATGTTCTAGTGACCCGAAGGCTATTCTGTAAGTATGTGTAGGCAACAGTCTTATTATACTTATTTTTTCATATCTACCCTCCTCCTGCCCTCAAAGTCTTTTGCTAAATGTTAAAATATGTCAGATGTAGGTTACAGAGATGTATAAGCAACTGAGAAAAACTGATTAAGAATAACGATTTTGTTTGTGTAGGGTCAGGCAGTAATATCAAGACCAAAACCTTTGGACATAATTATAGATAACAAAATTGCTCTTTATATTTAAACCATAAGCATATGTTTTATATTTTCCATTAATGCAGAAAAATGTTCATTTTGCCAGTTATATGTAGGTCTGTTACTTGCAAATATTCAGGCCTTGAAACTGAAAATGTCATAGGTAGTAGATGCAAAAAAAAATACTGAGAGGGAGATTTTCAGAGTTTAATATTGCAGCTGCTTAGACTGGAGAATGAATAAGGCTCTGTGGGCAATGATGGTACATGGAGGATGTATATTCTACTAACCTGATTTAAAATAAATTGGAGGAGTCAAAAGACAAACCTCATTATATTAGTATGTGTTTTCGAAAAATATACTGAATTCCCAAATAACACGTAGCAGAAGCACAAATGTGATCAGTACTGTCTTTAATAATCCAAACAGTAGTTTTGAAAATGAGGTACAAACTAACAAAAGCATAAATTAGAGGTTGAGAATTAGACAGCTATGGAGAAAAAGTTGAGAGAATGATACAAACACCAGTGGAGTGGATTTTATGAGTATTGTCATACTTAACCTGAGCTTGAATAGTTTTCGCTGTTACACAGTATGCTGTTTCATGTTAGGAACTAGCTTACAAGTTCACTGCTGTGTGATAAGTGGTTCAAACATGGTAGCAAAATTGTTTTGGAATTTTAGATTAATTTATGTTTGTGATTTAACCACTTACTTTTCCATTCCTAATATTGTTAAGTATTTCCAGAGTTTCCAGAGAATGTCTTGTTAGCGTCATTAACAATGTCTCTGTACAACACAAAGATTACTGTTAAGTGGATTAGGATTTTTTTCTGAAATGTATGCATTTGAATTCAGCAATCTTCTTTAAGTTCATTCTCTGCAGCTTCAAGTGCCCTGATTATAAATCAGTTCAATCTGTCTTGCTCTAGATGAGCAAACTGCCTTTCTCTGCTTCCTTCTCTGAGTCTTTGTCTGCCACTTTTAGACAAATTCCATGCATAGGAGGCAGGCTGATCCCTTGTTTCCCAAGGATGCAAACAAAACCCCAGTCAATCTCTTGTCATCATCTTCAAACGCAACTTCAGTGTGTCCAAAGCTTTGCTGTGCAATAGAAAGATGAAGTGCCATCAAACGTAATTGGTAATTTGATTTGTCCTTATTTTCCAGCAAGGATTTTGGTGGGGAGACTAATCTCTCCTACTTAGAAAGGAGAAGTTGTAAAAGACTATTTTTTCCCCAAATTTATAGTTGAAACTCGTCCTCAAGCAAGTCCAAAGATCAAAGAAAAATAAAAACCAAACCCCTAAACATGGAGAAGCAAGTGCATGTGTATGTCTTCCTTTCTCATCTGTAGGAGAAAAAGAGTTCTCAGAATTGGATCTGGATAGATCTAAGGAAGAAATTCAGGAAGGATTATTCCCCTAGGGTGTACATGTTTGTTTTTTAAAACAATGATTGAGTTATTTTAATACCCTGGATGTTCATCCTCATGTACAGCACAGGAAAAAAAGAATAAACAGAGGAGAAAACATTTCCCACTCAGCGGCATTTAAAAAAAAAAAAAAATCTTTAATCCCTCCCTGTGCAGATTTGGAAGTCCTTAAGCACTTTGTCTGATGAGAACAGGAACACAGTAATTACAGAAAAAAATGAATAGAATGATACAAAAAATAGGAGAAATTTAACAGAATAAATAATAATATAAAAACAATAGAAACCTTTTATGTCGTATATATATATAGAAAGATGGTTTGAATGTAGCTTTAGCCTCTTGAGTTAGCCAGGATAGAACCTGGGAGTGAATTCTGTCCCAGAGATTCAACTAGCAGATAGTTGTGCTTGCAAAAATATTACTGTGTCTAAGTGATGATTTCCATATCCTCTTTGATGATAATTTCACACAGAACAGAAGGTCTTCAAGTAAAGCAATTCCCCTTCTACAGAAAGAGAGACTTATATTTTCTCTTTTCTCTGACTCCTTGTGCACAGTTGCACTAGTCAGTCTACTGCAGTCAGTTCTGTGTCCTAGAGGTCAAAGGGACCTTGGTATTTAGAAAATCATTCTCTCTTAAGTAATGCCAAGCCTGACATGTAGAGGCCAGCCAGAGAATCTCAAGAGGAACTATTGTGTGCAGTTTCTAAATACTCAGAGAGCTGTGAACTAAATAGTAGGTGCAGACTGAGCTTTCTGTTCCTTTTTTCACTACGTTGTGAAAGGAGTGGACTGGTAAGTTTTTTATAATGAACAAAGCAGGAACAACATATAGGTTTTCTGCTTTCTGTTAAGAATTTAGAGATGGGCACATCGGTAAAAGTATGTAAACAAGAAGCAGGATGCTTTCTCTGGCCCCTTGTGAACATGCAGCAACATCACAGCTCAGGGGTTGCCTAAGAACTAAGCAAACTAATACAAAAGTATGGTTCATTGAATAAGCTAAATGCTAGATCTTGGGTAATATCATACTGTCAATGTATTTCAGGTGAGACATTTTCCTGCTTTCCTACCTCTTGTCATTTCTAGATGTCTCTTTACTCTGCAAAGGCAAGACTTACCTGAGTAGCAACAAAACTCTAAACATTTCCCTTGCTACACTTGAGAGGGAAATAAAATTGTATTTATTCCTCTAATTATTGTTCTACAACAGAAGAAGCAACAGTAAAGCAACATTTCAATTGTGGTGGTAGGACTGAAGTATACTTCTCAGTTGTTAATTAAGGCAGCAGTTAACCTGACTATAGGGCACAGATTAAAATCTCTACACAATGGTGTACATACATGTGCAAATGCTTGTGTTTATGCATGTTTTTAGAGCAAAGGCATGGGGATATCAAATGGATTAGCTTATATAAATACATAGCTATAAATTAAATGCAATGTGGAGTTTCAACAGTACCAGTTTTACAAGAGTGAGGTGGAACTCTTCTACTTCAGAGACGTTCTGTTGTTGTTTCTTTGACAATAGTTAGTTCATAGGGAGATACATCTGTGTTGAAGAACTGTTGAGTCATATCCCATCTGGGATACCTGGTTTATGCAAAAATTTATGAAATCTTCTGTGAAATATTCCTGGCATTGCCAGTGATACACTAGTTTCCAGTTTCAAAACAGTGTCTTTGGGGTGTGTGACTGTTTTCCTTGCTAATACGTGATCAGACATTTAAGTATCAACGTTACTGTATTTCATATATTACAGAAAATAAGGTGTCAGACAACATACAGAATAAAGAACACAAAGTATGATTGCATTTCTAATATTTATTTAATCAAAGAATGCAGAAATAAATCCAAACAGTAAAAAAAGGCAGTGAAAGTTGTCATTGTTCTTTCCAAGTTGCCGCGCTAGAAGACTTTCAGTAAGTTTTTCATATGGCAAAGTAGTAAATGTTAAAAGCTATAAAGGAGGATAGTTAGCTGTTGCTCTGTGTTGTTTTCAATTCTTGTTTATGTTACCAGTAAAGTGCTGGTGAGAAACATGTCAATAACTCGCATCGAGGCATTATGCATTCTGGATGATGATTTTGTATAATTTTTTATGGCATTTCAGTTTTTTCTTTCTAATATCCCCAGTGTGTTAGCAAAAAGTGGTAGAAATACCACAAAAAATAGTCACTTTATTAACAAGGAGAAAAAGGAAGCAATCCAGTTTGACTCTTTTTTTATGACAGGTTATCAGGGAGCATTAAACCATTCAGTACGCAAAAGACAGAGGTTGAAGAAAGACTTTAAGTGTTTTCCTTTTACTCCTTTCCTTTCCAATCCAGTAAGAAGAAATAATCATGTAGTTAAAAATACATATAACTACATAGGTGTAAAGTGGGGAGTACAGAGGAAATTGCCAAACTTTGAGACAGAATTTCTATATATTATATTCCTATAAGGTAACTAAAGTTCTCTGCCTCAGTTCCTGATTTGTAAACTGGGTGTAACTGTCCCTTTCTCAGATCTCTTTTCTCTATTTAAGCTAGACATTATTGGTGGTAAGAATTATCTCTTACCTTTTGTTTGTTTGTTTGTTTATACAGTGTCCCCCATAATCAATTTCTGATTTGGCTGAGTTTTTTATTGAAGTGCAAATGATAAGTGATAATAGGCATGGGCTCTCATTGCAAATTAAAAGAAAAGCCTTAAGGCAGGCTGGAACTTATTAGCCCCAGGAGGCAAAGATTGCCAGAGTATACAGGATTTTGGCCATATTTTCAGATGGGGTGCACATTTTTCTGTGGAGGTGAAAAATGAGGGACGGCACTCAGATGTGTAGCTGAAGCAATGCTTATTTTATTCAGGTTTTACTTATTTCTTTACACAGGCATTGTTAGACAGTGGATTTAAAGCCACTAGTTTTCAGACTGAAAGAAGCTAATATGCTGCATAATCAATCATAAATGTAGAAAAGGATACTGATACACCAACAAAGACCTGAAGAATCTGTTCAGTCTTGTCTAAATTATTATAGTAATGTAAGACTTCAGTCAGACAGCGTTAAAGTGACTGGGACAAAACATTGAGTATGCTTTTTAGCACATTAAAGAACTTCTTCAGAAGAGTTAGTTGGAGAACCAGCATTATTCTTAATTGAATATTAAGTAGCGAACCAAAGTTAATTTCAGTTTAACTGAAAATTTCAGTTTAACAGAATGGCTGAGCCACCAATTTAATAATAATTGCAGTATAATTAAATTGAACATCCTAGGAGAAGATACAGAATGAAAAGGCAACACAGAAGCAACCAACACTAAACTTTAGATGAACTGATTTCAATAAAATGAGATAGTTAGTCAGAGAGACCCTGAGGTTAAAAGTTAAAAAGAAAAAAAAACTAGAGACCTGGTCTGAATGTTACCAGGGAGAACATTTAGCAGTTTCTTAAAGTCAGCATGCCATTGAACAGAAAGGAGAGGTGAGATGGGATGCATAACCAGTAAAGTGTAAACTGCTATTCAGAGAAAAACTCATATAGACATTTTAGAAACTTTTGTGAGGTGAATAACAAGGAATGAAAATTTCAGCAAGCAGTATTCAAGGGAAAATTAGAAAAGTGAGTGGATTTTCAAGTTTCTGTGAGCAAAAGGAGAAAACTAAACCAATTCTTTCAACTTTATTACAAGGAGCCTAAAAAAAAAAAAAAAAGGGAGGGTTAGAAGAGCTAAACTGAAAAATACTCAGTTGTGTTAAAATTAGGACTTACCATGAAATACTAACTGTCATAAGTTGCAGTGTTGGAGAAGAGGGTCTGGACCATTGCAGGTAGTTGAGTGGGGGCCTCTGCAGTGTGCCAGTGTGTCATTGTGATCTGGAAGACTGATTAAGGTAAAACTAAAAGCAGAAGGGAAGATTAAAGGGGTCAATCTGACTCAGACCATGAAATGTCACCCATATCTCTATAAAGTCAAAAGCTAGCTTCTGAACACGTGAATCTCTGTTACTTCAGAGCAGTAATCATGAGTACCTCACCACATCTAGGATCTCCTGTTTCAGTGAAAAGTGAAGAATAAAAAGCATAAGCCGAACTTTTTGTTCTTAATTGCTCCTGATCTCTGAAGGGCAACCAACAGAAGCCATTAAGGATGATAGGGTTTTGTGACTGGTGCCACCATGCAGGGTTACAGGTGTTGCAAGCATGTTGTTGCTGGGGCCAAAGAAAGAAGCAGAGTAAATTGGGCTCCAGTGCACACAAGATAATTTTTTTCTCAAAGAAAATAAGAACATAACTTCAAAAAAGCCCTGTCTCACCTTAATGACTGCCAGCCAGTAGTAAGCCCATGACCTCTGTTAGTGAGTTCAAAGTTTAATAACCCTGACTAGATTCTAGAAAATAGCATTTAGTGTTGAAATATGTGAAGGGTGTGTGTCGGGAGGATGGGGCCAGGCTCTTCTCAGTGAATCCCAGTGACAGGACAAGAGGCAATGGCTGTAAGCTGAAGCATAGGAGATTCCGTGTGAATGCACGTAGAAATGTTTTTCCCAGTTGAGGTGCCAGAGCCCTGGCACAGACTGCCCAGAGAGGTTGTGGAGTCTCCTTCTATGGAGATATTCAAAACCCGTCTGGATGCGCTTCTGTGTGACCTGGTGTAGGGAATCCTGCTGTGGCAAGGGGGTTGGACTAGATGCTCTTTCGAGGTCCCTTCCAACTCCTAATATTCTGTGTGATACTGTAATATTTCTCAGTTTTAACAGTATAACTTTAACCTTGAGCTACTGGATCTTGTTATGCTCCAGTAAGACTGGTAAGCCCTTTATGATCAAAGATTTTCATGTATATGAATGCCTGTGTCCACAGAGTGGATCATTTTAAACATCTGTTTTAAGGTGAATGTTTAGTATCATAAATATTCAGTTCATAACTTGTGTTGTTCAGCAGCTCAGTCACTTTTTGTAACTGCCCTTGGGAAATTCTAGTATTTCCAAAGCTGAGTGGCATTATCTAATTGTGGGCAGACTGCTCTTTGGTTTGCACATTTATCATTAAAATTTGTAGTATTGCATAGAATCATAGAATCATAGAATGGCTCAGGTTGAAAGGGACCTTAAAGATCATCTAGTTCCAACCCCCCCACCATGGGCAGGGATGCTAGTCACTAGACCAGGTTGCCCAGGGCCACATCCAGCCTGCCCTTGAACACTGCCAAGGATGGGGCATCCACAGCCTCTCTGGGCAACCTGTTCCAGTGCCTAACCACCCTCCTGGTAAAGAAATTCCTCCTAATCTCTAATTTAAATTTCCCCTCTTGTAGCTTGTAGCCATTTCCCCTTGTCTTATCACAGTTTGAGAATCTAAAAAGTCTCTCCCCTTCTATCCTATAGTCCCCCTTTAGGTACTGGAAGGCAGCTATAGGGGCATTTCTTAATAAACAAATCTATATTAATGTAATCACTGCATAGATTCTATATACCCCTTTTTAAAAAATAAGTTAGACAAAAGACACCATCTGTGAAAAACACTACTTAATTGTTCACAGTATGTGTAAGTCCAGAGGTCAAACTGACCAGCTTTTCTGACACAAGCATTTTATATTTGACCTTCTCATGTTGTTTGCAGTGCTGCTGGCTTATTTTGTTATCAGCTCACAGTGTTTGTGAAACTGGGATTTACGGAAGTTTGCTCCTTAGCTATCCCCAAAATATTCCTCAGTTAGAAACTATTTCTGATAACACAGGAAAATAAGCTTGTGTAAGACTTGCATAATAAACAGGGTGGAAAACAGTATGGAAAATTTTATAAACCTCATTATGAAGAATGACTGGTTTGGTCTCCTGTGGCTTCTGTGTGCAATAATGGTCACCTCAAGCTGCAAAAAAAGGATACTTCTGCATGAACAGTAAGAGAGATGTCAATAGCAGTGAAGGACACAGAAACTAAGTAAGTGACATAGAACCAGTTAGAGCTAATTACACAGTTAGTTTTATTTCCCTTCTAAATTCATGCTTTCTTCAAAGCTGTTCTATTCCTGTGTTTTGGCTTAGAGAAGCAATAGACAGACTGCCTCTCTTGCAGAGGTAATACTTATGTGAAACAAATGTATTTGTGTCATAACTATGCTTAAGCTTTTAAAAAATTGAAATTAAGTGGCTAAAATGAAGAATTATTCTTGGTTATTCAGTAGTTAATGACAGGAAAGAGAATCAGTCCTGTGGATTCAAAAGGCTATGCATTTGTGGACATAGAGGTGGGACAAGCATGAATTTGGTCGTACATTAAAATCACTGCATTTGGATGAGAGAAACTACAGCTCTACAGGGGTGGATCGATGCAAGAATTAATGTTTCTGAATTAAAGCTGATGATTTCGAGGCTATTCACAACAAAAGAGGTACAGAATAGAATTAAAAAATGGTGAAGGAAGAAAAAATTTTCACCATGTACTATTAGGCTGTAAAATGCTCTGCTATTTAAAGAGGTTGGTTAGAGGGCAAGACATCAGAAGGAATTTGGGGGCATAATAGCAACATACAAAATTAGTTTAGAAGTATTGGTAAGTTATGTTTAAACCTGATGTTACAGAGATGAGGCAAATATTTAACATTGCAAAACCAGAATGAGGTATAAAGTCTTGGAAAAAAAACAGCTCTGTTTTCAGCTTGCTTTCAAGTTTTTGTCCCCTTCAGAAGTTGGATAGGGTCCTGGAAGGATTTCATTTCCCTTCTGTTTCCCTAGCTGTATTGGGAAGCAGCAAAAGGCTAACAATTGGCTAAATATTGGTGTTTTACGATCACAGTGATGTAAGTGTTTTGTCCCTATAGTGTGTGTTGAAGGGTTCTGTATGTAAGTCCAGCTCTTGAAATGGCACTGCTCAGATGTCAGTGATGAATGTTTTATTTTTGTCAGATGGGTCTCTTCTCTACTGTTCTTCTGTTTTCTCTCTTTTTACAAAGACTTACTTCTCCTTTTCCTTATTCTCTCTGCTTGCTGCTTCACCCTCCGTCATGGCTACACTTCCTGTCATTTGTTAATCTCCAGTCAGTTGCATCTCTCCTTGGTTGTAGTCCTGTATCTCACCATCATTGTATTCCTCAGATGAGTATCAGGCATCCAGTCCTTGTCAAAATGTTTTTTTGGCTGAAGTCTTTCAACCACATAGCTAAGATTGTCATAAATACTTTGCTGCTCGAGTAATTTTTCGGAACTAGAGAGGTTTGGGTTTTTTTAAAAAGATCTTGGAATGTGGCACTTCAGAAAATTAACAGATGCACTGGGGGCCATGTATGGTTAGTACCTCCATTGTTAAACAGTATTTTCAAAGAAGCTGAATCTACTGTTAACAAAAAATTGGTTAAATCAGAATGTTATTTAATTACATGCTAGCATTCCCCACTATTGCTGTCAGTTTAGATTACTTTTACTGTGGAAATAGTTTTTAAAAGCGGATAATTATTTTATTCTGTAAGTATATTCTGATGAGAGAATATGCTTTCTAAATTTCAAGATACATATTGTCATTTGATTTTTTCCTATGCTATTAGATTTTATTTCACTAAAATATTTCATGATCAAGCCATATAAAATCCTGTTAAAATTTCAAAACCCTAAAAATTTAGTTTTGACTTTTTCTGATGAAAAGTATCCAACCTACCTCTCATACGGCATTTTACAACAAGCAAAAGTGACATCTGTCTATGAATTATCTAAGAAACATGGAGATCAAATACAAAGCTTCTACAATGAAGGAGTAGAAGTTACTCTGTTGTTAATTTCTCTTGTGATAGAGGTACACTAGAGAAGCAATAAGCAATATAAATAGTTCTGGTCACTTTCTTAAGAAACCTTTTTGAATCGAGTTTCTCAAAAATTCTAACTGAGAAAATGCTTTCTTTTGAACATACTGAAGAACATTGTGTTCCCTGGCTGGCATACAATGTTTACAGGAAGTAATGGTGAAGCATGGGGCAAAGGATACTTCCGAAGTCTCTGTCGATGGCATCAACATGTGCTCTCAAGAGTTGCCTTTTGCTTCAAGAGAAGGCAATGCCAATACTTGGTAGAGTTTCATAATAATAAGTTTGAAAGCAAATGTTAGCTTGACATCTGACAACAAGTACTGTCCATAAGTGACATATAGGAAGCACATCTCACTTCTTTCCAAAGCAAGATTTCTGATATGGCTGTTACAAATTTTCTTCCTTCCATGTTTCTTGTGCCAAACTTTATCAGATCAAGTGGGTTTTGGATCATTCATATTTAATACAGAGCAAGCCTTGGTTTGGGATTATGTTTTCCAGAGAGGCTTCTAAACAGTTACGTCAAATAGAACATTTGTTATGGGAAAGAATTACACAATGAGCTAGATTTGGAATACTATATGTTAGATTTTTATTTTTTTTAATGAGAGTAATTTTGCTGTTTGTAGGCTAGGGGAGTAATTGATTGGATTTTGAATGGTGAAGGAGGGGATTTATTTTCTAGACTCTCTACATGCAGTGCTTAATAATGGTCATGGCATAGCCTATTAGATTGTTAACAGTTGGAGGGCTTGAGTATGCTCACAGTTCAAGTCTGCCTGTGTACACACAACAGAATGCTTTTCTGTGGAGAGACTAAACTAAGAGAAGGCATGGAAGGGTTCTGATAGCAGAGTACAGCCATCTAGTTTTAGCATGAGATTCATTTTTAATGCTCGCTGTAGAAAAACAAACTTTCTAGTTTTACTGTGATACTTTTTTGTTGTTGTTGTTTAAACCCCTTTCACTGGTGAATTGCTTGTGCCAACAGTTGGTATCTTACCTTTTCTACAGATAAAATCTGATAATATTTTATGGTCACAGTAGTTCCTGAACTTATTTACTCCAATGCAGGGGTGCATCAGATTTTTCCTCACTGTCCGAAAAAGTGTCTGTTCATTTTGTTTTCATATGAAAATGTTCATATTTTAAGACATTTTTGCATTTTAAAATATTCTTTTTTGATTGACACTTGCAACTTTCTTTGACTGGAAAAGAAATAAGCTTTATACTCAGAGGAATGATTTTTTTGTTGTTTTTCTTTAAGTCAATAATCATGCATAGACCCTCTGCAATTACAATGTAATATTTACGATAACTGCAGACTGCAGATGTTGTCTTCAGAAGTAAGTATCAGAACAGAAGTGAGGTGGTGCAGAGTGAGTGAAGAAGAGAAAGAAAATATACTTGATTATGGTTGCTTGGATCATTTGTGGGCAATTTTACTTGAGGACAAGCTCAAGTGTGTTAGTTCACAAGAACTTTATGTCAGGGAATTTTGCTGTTGGTAGTTATTTACACATTGTACAGTAATTCTAGTTTGTAACTTTGGTTGTTTTTCTGTGGGGTTCCCCCTCCCCACCACTGGAACAGAAGTAGACATAATTTTGTGGGTTTTGTTCTGTCTTTGAGAAAGAAATAATAATTTCTTCAATTACAATCTATTTTCTGTTAATATGTAAAATACATTTGATATAGAATCAGTTTGTTACTGGGATTTCCAGCAGGAGCTGGTCTTTTTTTAGAAAATAGCATCATAGATTTATTTTGAAATTCAAGGACGTTCTCTGGAGCTTGGAACTTCACAGTCCTTAAGTGACTCCCTGTCTTTGAAACGGAATTTTCCACTTCTCTTTATACACTTATTACATGCCTAGAAAACCTTTTGTTCTAAAATACCTTCCACTGACCTGCACCACCAGTGATCACCCTGAGATGACCAGATGCCATCCCTTAGCATCACGGATGAAATGTGACGTCAAGATAAATGCTTGTCTATTGTAGAACATGATTGTCTTGTCTGTTTTTTCCCCCCTGCCTCACAGTTTTCTTCAAGTACAATTTGTTCACTTGGGTCATTGCCACTGAGCAGAGGTTTTTAAATAAGCTCTTCCACATACTGCAGCTCTGATACAGTTAGACTGAGTCATGACGATAAGCAAGTAGTTTCAATGTAATGACGTTTCAGGTGTGTTTGATCTCTTGGTGCAGGTTAAGTTTTGTTACATACTACTTCAGGAGGTATCAGCCAGCTTTTGGACGTTTGTCTCAAGTGGGCTCCTTGCCAGGGCTGTGGACAGATCGTGTGACTCATGCCTCTCTGCAGTGCCTTAATGCAGTTGACATTTTGATTGCCTATATCAGCTGGATACTCACAGCTGGGCTGTAGATTTGAAAATTATGTACATGACTGTACATGTTATTCAGACCACAAGTGTTCAAAAAGAAGTAAGAGAAGATTAATATGTGTTGAGTAACTACAAAGCTGTTAAAATGCTCGATTGAACAATAAAGCCAGAAGATTGGCATCTTTCAGTTCATAATGTAAACATGCTTGGATTGTGTACTTAACATATAGTTTCAAAAAGAGCCAATGTGATAAAAAACGTTGGACTTCCCAGCATGGTGCGGTCATCAGACTTTTATCCATTACTGATCTTTCAGGCAGGTGGAGAGGAAGCTGCATCCTATAGTCTGAGGGGAATGAAGAGAGATTTCAAGGCCTTGGGACGGTTGGACTGGGGTGCAAGTTATTTTGTCTTCCCTACTTCCAGTACCACACCATGATATGGGATGGAATAGAAGAATTCAGTCCATAAATACCAGGCTCCAAGATTGGTGCTACAGGCAGGGCTTTGGGTTCTTTGTTAATGGTTGGTATTACAGGATACCAGGCCAGATGATAAGAGGTGGGAAAGGCTTATCTTCCAGGGGAAAAAGGTTTCTAGGACAAGAACTAGCAGGGGTCATCCATAGAGCTTTAAACTAGATTCGAAGGGGGATGGGGTTGTTGCCAGGTCTGCACCAGTGGGGCAATGTTCTAGTGCTAGTACTAATACAGTCCAGAAGGCCTTCCACCCCCCTAGGGTAGAATTGGCATGCTCAGCTTGCTCCCTGAAATGTCTGGATACCAATGCATGCAGCATGAGGAATAAACAGGAGGAGTTAGAAATCCATGTGAGGTCCAGGGGTTATGATCTGGTGNGGGGTTATGATCTGGTGGCAATTACAGAGACATGGTGGGACAGCTCTCATGACTGGGATGTAGTCATGGATGGCTATGTCCTTTTTAGGAAAGACAGGTCTACAAGGCATGGTGGAGGAGTTGCTCTTTACATGAGAGAGAGCAATTAGAATGTATTGAGTTCTGTCCAGGGGTAGATGACGAGTGAGTTGAGAGTTTATGGGCACAAATTAAGGGGCAGGCTAGCATGGGTGATGCTGTTGTG
>VWZX01000193.1:23357-46843 GCA_013399015.1 Galbula dea | reverse complement strand
ATAATAATAACAAAGTCAGATGAAATATATACAGACATACAGAACCCAACCTACGTCACCACCAAACCTCCGGTAAGCTCCGCAGCAGACTGAAATCTCCAAAACCCAGGCGTGCGTCCCCTCCATCCACACACCCAGTGCAAATGGCGTTCTCCGCTTCCCTCGGCGCAGGGTCCTAAAGCCCGCCCGCAGGATCCTAGGTGTCCCCCTAAGTGCCTGATGCAGAGCGATTCAGTAAGGGGACTGTCTCCCAGTTATATTGAATATGATGTAGATGGGATGGAATACTTTAGAAAGTAAAATCATTGAACAGAAATAGTCCTGTTCTAACTCAAACCAGGACAAGCTGGAAGGCTCAAATGCAGTAGAATGCCTTTGATCACATCTCCTCCAAAGCACAGCCTAAGAATGGAAGATACTAAGCAAGAAAAAAGAAATGCATTTGATTTTTTGGCTGCCTTTCCTATGAGATGTGAGACAGAATACTTAGCAATACACATATCACTTTTTTCCTGACTTAAAAGCAGAGCTTTAAATTTATGCTGAAATTGTTGCATCAAATTAATGTAACCAAGACATTTTCTTGGGTATGTTCATCCAGGATTAAGCGTCCTTTTCTTTCCTCACCAAAAGTTGTAAACCTCCAGAATCTGGATGACTGGGAGCATCAGATGGTTATGATAAAGGTAAGAAATTAAAATAATTGCTGCCTATTTTGAGATTAAAGCAAAAATCACCAACCTGTGAAGTCAACCGTAAAAAGTAATCATCACTAATCAGTGTAAAATCATTGTCCACATGTTTTCTGAAGGAAGATGGCTCATCACAACTACCTTATCATGATATTGTAATAAAAATTTATAGCTGGCATGTTTCTATGTCAGAAAACAAAGATTACAGGGACTGATTGCTCTAAACAATACATGTTAGTGGAACAGTTTGCTAATAATTCTTCCAAGGTGGGCTGATTTATGAGCTTCTGACGCAATCTAAAATCATGGGTGATTTTTTTCCTGGCCTTTTTTGTGGAAAAAGTGTGGTAGAGTATGCTCTGTTTTTTAGGTGTATACCAAAGGAGAAATATGTAAACAAAATGTTTTATACTACTGTAACTTCATGTATTTAAACTCTTTATATGTACAGTAAATCTTAAAAATATCTAGAAATAAATAGTTTATTTAAAATAATTTTTTTTATTTGCACAGGTTATAAAGTATTTTCATTTTCCTATTAATATTATGAGTACCATGCAGATGATGTGACTCATGATGAAAGAAGTGTAGGTTAAAATAAATTTTAGTGTGGTATATTTCCTAATCATGAGAGTTCAGTATTGAATGGAATCAAACGTGAAATATAGAATTATTGATTCATTGACCTTTAAATCTTGAGCAGTTCTGTCATCTCCATATCTGATTACAGACTTGTCTTAACAATCTGTTCTCACTTAAAACTACCTATCACCAGATTGTCTATGTGCCGCAGGCTTTATGTAACTTCTTTGGCCAAATATTTTCTTGAACAAAGTTTACAATTTTGACAAGATCTTGAAAATATTTATGCATGAAAACTACTGCTCATTCTCACCAAATCATTCATTATTTTCATTGTGAGGTCCTTACATAAATAATCGAATCTTTAGAAACATTTAGAGGAATTAAAAATAATTCAAATCAAACAGCTGACTAAGGCTACACAGGTCTGGTATGAAAGTCTATCAAGCATGTTGCTTGTTGCCTATTCTGTCACCAAAGATCTATCCCTTTCAATCCTGTGGCAGATGTGGGCAAGGGGATTTCAAACCACTTGAGATGTACCAACAACAGCTCATAAGGCTAGGTCATTTCCAAACACTCTGACTATGTCAAAAAACTTTATTTGCAATGAGTGTTATGTCATCTACTGTAGTTTGACTCCTTTGTTACATATGTCCTTTAGCCCAGTCCCAGATACAGAAGAAAAGCAGGTGGCTTCAAACATGATCTGTCACCACAACTACTTGTTTCATGAACGTTTACCATTTGCTCATGGATGGTTCTGGGTAAAATACTAAAAATATCTTGCTGGACCTAATCCTTCTTTGGCTGAGAATATTCACAAAAGTCATGTTGTGAGTTAATTTTATTAATTTTTAGAGAAGGCAACAGATTCTAAACATCAAAATATTTGAAAATATACTAAATTTCTTTCAAAATTACTTAAAGTAACACAAGTTACTTTTTCTCAATCCCCAGTGTTCAACACCTAGTACAGCATTTTCAGTTGGCTCATCTGTTTAAATGCATAGACAGTTCAAATCATGATCTGATAAAAATCAGAGTAAAACCAAGGGTCTGCCCATAAACAGAACTCCTGTTAGCTTCCAATTACTTTCGTCTTTTGCTGTAAGGCAAAATGGAGAAAAAATCTCAGCATGACTGACAGGCTAACAAGTATGGTTTTTAGCGAATCAAGGGCAGGAGAAGGAAATCTGCCAACAGGGCCCCCAGCACAAAGATGTTTTTGTTAAAGAAACCTTTCTTTTATACTGACCTAATATAATTTTGAACTTTTCCTTTAATTTTACATGAGGTAGAGGGTAAAATGTAATTGCCAAAATAGAGGTGGTTAGCTATATTTCAACAAAACTGTCTGTCTTTCAGAAAATTGAGCCTTCAAAACCAGGCTATCACACTGATCTGTGGGGAAAACAAACAAAAAAAACCCAAACAAACACAACAACAAGAACAAAAACCCCTGTAAGGAAAAAATAAGATGTTGAACTTAAAAATTATAGTTTCTCAGTTTGGGTAACTGTAAACAGAAAAGTCATATAATCATATGGTGCATGTTGTAAAGAACAGCAGAAGGTCCCCAGTGCAACATCCTGCTATAAGTAACTTCACTGAGGTGGCCTGGTCTTGAGAAGCTCCAAGGATGCAAGACCAGATAGCCTCTCTTGGCAACCTTCTGAACTCTGGACTGTCCCCGTGTAGAAAATGGTTACCCTTTATGTCCAGTCTGAACTTCTTTTGTTTCACCTTATACCTGCTTCCTGTCCTGCCGCTATGTACTGCTGCAGATATCCTGGCTTCATCTTCTCAATAACCTGCCTGTAAGTAGAGGAAGACTACTCTGAACTTTCTCCACATTGAAGCAGCTTCATCTCTCAGGTTTCCCTCACAAGGCAGGTGCTCCAGACTCTGAGAATCTGGTTGTTCTCTGCTGGGCTCATTCCTGTTTGGTAATATCTACCTCAAACTGGGGAGACCAGACCAGAGGACACATTACCTAGATTAGTTCCAAGACAAGACAAGTTGAGAGGAATAATCACTTCCCTCCATCTCCTGCTGTGCCCTTGCTCATACAGAACTTCATGGTGTTGGCCTTTAGAGCTGACAGCCTGACAGGAGGCCCACTCCCATGCAACTCCCTGTCTCTCACAAAGCCTTAGGGATGTATCCACTTTGCTGTCATCCAGACAGCCAGTACACATTGTGGACTATTGAAAAGTGTAGTGCTCTGCCTTCCCAGGTATGACTGGCAATACACGATTTCATATTTTGCTCTTGATACACCTATACCTTTTTCGTGAACATAAGAAAAAATGCTTAGATGATATTGTCCTTAAGACCTGCAAGATTTATTACCTTTGTCCTTCAGAGGTATCTCATGGGATCCCACCTATCAGTCTTCTGAATGTGATGAAGTCTGCTCCTCATTTTCTCACTCCATTAAAGTTCTTGACCTCCATTAGTTCATGATTGCTACAGCCAAGGTTAACACTGTTTATCATGTTCACAAACACACCTTCTCTGCTATTGAATCTCCTATTGAACAGGAGATCACAGAATCACAGAATGTTAGGAGCTGGAAGGGACCTTGAAAGATCATCTAGTCCAACCCCATGACACAGCAGGATTCCCTAGACCAGGTCACACAGAAGCATGTTCAGGTGGGTTTTGAATATCTCCAGAGAAGGAGACTCCACAACCTCTCTGGGCAGTCTGTTCCAGTGCTCTGGCACCTGAACTGGGAAATTTTTTTTCTTGTATTCACACAGAACCTCCTATGCTTCAGTTTACAACCATTGCTCCTTCTCTTGTCACTGGGCTTCACTGAGAAGAGCCTGATTCCATCCTCCTGACACTCACCCTTGGTCTAGTGGTTAGGATTTGGCACTGTCACCAGCAGGGCCTGGGTTCAATTCCCAGTCAGGGAACAGTCCTACTCTGATGGGGGGTTGGACTAGATGATCTTTCGAGGTGCCTTCCAACCCCTGACCCTCTGTGATTCACATATTTAAAAGCATAGATGAGGTCACCCCTTAGTCTCAACTTCTCCAAGCTTAGACACCCAGCTCCCTCAGCCTTTCCTCATAAGGAAGATGTTCCACCCCCTTCATCATCTTGGTGGCTCTGTGCTGGACTCTTTCCAGCAGTTTCCTATCCTTCTTAAACTGAGGGGCCCAGAACTGGACACAGTATCCAGATGCAGCCTCACCATGGTAGAGTAAAGGGGGAGAAGAAACTCTTTTGTCCGACTAGCCACACCCCTTCTAATCCACACCAGAATTGCATTGGCCCTCCTGGCCACAAAAGCACACTGCTGGCTCATGGTCATCCTTCCATCTACCAGGAACCCCTTGGTTGGTCAATCCATTATCTTTATCAAGAAGTTAAGCTTTATGCCCTCCAGACAACTTCTCAAAAGGTGCATCTTGCACACACTAGGGGAGTTAAAGTTCTCTCCAGTCTTGTTTCCAATATAGAGACAACCTCAAGTTGTTTTTAGAAGTTTTTGTTGACTTACTCACCTTGGCTTGGTGGAAAGACAAAATCCTCTAAAGTTACAGAAATGTTTTGGTAACAGTAAATTTTTCTGACTGGCTTTGTAGGCTTTTCAGTTTTCACCCTTTCATCTTAATTCAGATCAACAAGTTTATTTTAAAATCTTGAGTTATGTCCTAGGACAAAAGAAACAAATTAAATAAACAAAAGCGCAACAGCCAATCTCCTTTGTTTTTCTGAACACATCCAGTGCAGTTTCCTGAAGAGAACTGAAACAAACCATGGAAAGATCCAAAGAAGAAAATCTGTGAAAATGGAGTTATGTCCTAACAGTGGCCTCATTTTTTTCTCATATGGAAACTTTTCCTCAAGTTAATTACCTTTTCTACATCGCACTGCTCTTTACTGCATAAATAACAGGTTTATACTCTCTGTAAACTCAACCAGTTTTTCCTTTCTAAAAGCCAATGAAACATTAGGAAATGCCTCCCACATATTTTCCTTGCCTGGATTCTGTTTGTAAATCAGTATGCAGGGGAGAAAAAAATAGCCTAAAAAAGAGAGGACTAGCAAGAGAAATCTGGTCACAAGAGAGAAAACAAGCAAATGGGCCAGATCTGTTCTACTTATTGGATTCTGTTTTGTGGCTGGCAAAACATTTGAAAATAAACATTGTTTCCTGATATATAAATTTCCCATTGGAGTTTACTATGGTAAACTGCTTTTGGCTAAAATATGTTTTGAAGAATTATTTGCTTTGCAAAGCCTGAATAAAAAAAATGTTAGGAAACAACTGTCACACATGTTGACTGGGAAAGTTTTCCTTTCTTCATGTTCAGATGACCTGGGAAGTCCTGTCATCACTGTTGGAAAGAAACAGCATCACTGCATAGAAGGACACATTTACTGCATACTTTACCAACAGCCCTTGTACTGAACTTCGGAGAACCAAATCAACCGTCACATACTGATAAAAGCATTGATATAAATTGAAATGAAGTCTGTATGAATAATACAATACAGATGTTCGCTCACTGTTACCCAACTAATACTAGCCATCACAACAGCATGTGGCAAACACCTGCTAAGGCCCGGCTGTGTCTTGGATGTGCTCCTAGTCACTAAAGTAAATTTCTTGTAGCATCCTGTGGTGAACTAAAAAGAATAAAAAGCTTCAAATGACAAGATATTTGAATCAAATTATATAGAGAACTTGTCTCTTCCAGTCGCAAGCTCCCTGTTGTTTTTTTTTTAATACTGAAGACTCAAGCACTGTTCAACACTTTTCAAAAGCTAGTTTCCTTGATACGCAGAAGCACTGAAAGAGCTTTTTTTCTTCATGACAACCACATGCAAGACTGTCGAGGGTCGAGGCTGGGCCAACCACCAACCTAAGGACAGACACTCCCTGTTACCCCCTCTTCCCCTGCCCCCACAGGAAGGGAAAGGGGATAAAAGAGAAAGACTTGTGGATTGGAAAAGAAAACTAAAACTACTTAAATGATAACAATAATGATAAATGAAATATATACAAATATGTATAAAACTTAATACTGAACACAAACCCCCCTTTGATGGTAATTACTTCACCACTGATACTGCAGCAGTAGGCCTCAGCAGCAGATGGGAGCCAAGCTCAGGGGCTGGATCCTGGTCCTGCATGCAGGAACTTAGGGACCAAGATCAAGGGCAGAACAGACAGAGTTTTCCTCAGATGCCAACCATTGGCATGCAGGAGAAGAAAATGGGAGAGGAGCTAGCAAGGGGGAACTGACCCCCAGTTTATATACCGAATATGACATATAAGGAATGGAATACTTAGTTGGTCAGTTTAGGGTCACCTGTCCTGTCTGCTCCTCCCTGAAGGTGCTGCCTTTATCCTGCACCCCCCAAGGTGAGACACAAGATTTAGCAGTGACCTTGCTTTGCATATGAATCCCTGGTAGTAAATCTAGATATTAGGTTTTATCACTGCTAGAAGGAAGGCGGCAGTGTCTGCAAAAACATCTTGTTAGTTTTAGAAAGTGCGGTTTCTCAGAGGAGCTTTAACTGAGAATTAAAATCACTGAACAGAATTTGTTCTGTTCTAAACCAAACTAGGACAAAGACTGACAAAGAATGAGATCTTGCTCATTCATAGAGTGTGACTTCAGTCACACTATAGCCCAGCAGTAGCATAGTAGAGAAAGGCAGATCTTTGAATTGAGCAGAAGTGATAACAACCTCCCTCCTTGTCTCTCCCTGCACTTCAACAGTAGCACTTCAACTTTTCCTCCACATTGTCCTTTCAGACATTTTTGTAAACACAGACAAAAGTCATCATTCTGAATTTATGCTTCACAGACACGTTTTGCCCACTCAGGACATCTGAGCAGCCAAAATATGGGTGTAGTGAGAGGATTTTGGATTAACTGCAAATAAGCTATGATTTAGCAATGCACAGTGCCCAAAAAGGAAACAATCCCATTCCCAAATAGCACATTTTCTACAATAGATTAACTGCAATTACAGTTGTCTTGTAATACAGAAAAAAAAATACAGCATGATAGAGTGGGTGAGAAAAACACCAGACTGCTTCACTCTGAGACATGTTGAGAGTTACCTCTGCTAAGAGGCCTGTGATGCCTCTGTAGAATTTCAGAGCTTTTTATCATGGGTCAATCTATACAACATCAGGCCTGCTGGTGACAGATGGGGTGCATCTGTGGCAAAGAGAGAAAAGGATCTTTGCACAGAAGTCAGCAGGGCTCATTGAAATAAGCTAGATTTGAAGTGGGAAAGAGATAAACAAAGGCACACTATAAATAAGCTTGGGGGCAGCACACCATTGTTTGAGGAACTCTATGCTAGCAGGGTTCTTTGGTCTGCCATCTCACTGGAGGCAAGAAATGGAGATCCATGTGACAGCAAAGACACAACAGTTATTGATATGTTAGAAACCACAGAAAGATTTGAGAACAGTCACAGAGGAATTAGGCCTTCTCCCCCAAAAAGATGGCAGCATCAATAGCCCAACTTAAGTATATCTATATCAATGCTTGCAGCATGGGCAACAGACAAGAGCTGGAAGCTACTGTGCAGCTGGAATACTAGGATGCAATTGCAATAAGGAAAGCATGGTGGGACAGCTTGCACAACTGTAGAGTTGCAATGGATGACTATAAACTCTCCAGAAGGGACAGGAGAGGAAAGAGAGGAGGTCAGGTAACCCTGTATGTTATGGAGGTGTTTGAGTGTCTGGAGTGTGATAATGGTGATGAAAGGGTTGAGCGTTCATGGGTAAGAATCAGAGCGAAGGCCAACAAGGCAGATATCATAATGGGAGTCTGTTACATACCTTCCAATCAGGATGAAAGAGCAGACAAAACTTTCTATAAGCAGCTGGGAGAAGTCTCAAAATCGCTAGCCCTTGTTCTCTTATGGGACTTCAACTTTACAGATGTCTGCTGGAAATACAATACTGTAGAGACGAAACAGACTGGGAGGTTGGTGGATTGCTTGGAAGATGACATCCTGACACAGCTGATGAGTGAGATGACAAATGAACGTGGCCTGCTGGACCTGTTCTTCTTGAACAGAGAAGGACTTGTGGGAGATGTGATGGTTGGAGGCCATCTTGAGGGTAAAGATCATGAAATGATAGAGGTTTTGATGCTCAGAGAAGTAATAAGGGAAGTCAGCAAAACTGCTACCTAGGACCTCTAGAGGGCACATTTTGGCCTGTTTAGGAGACCGGATAATAGAGTCCCTTGAGAAATAGTCCTGAAGGGCTAAGGAGTTCAGGAACGCTGAACATTCTTCAGGAAAGAAATCTTAAGGGCACAGGAGGAGCATGTGCTGAAATACCAGCCATCACAGAGGAAGGCCAACCTGGCTGAACAGGGAACTTTGGCTGTGACTCAGGAAAAAAAAAGGAGTTTACGACCTTCAGAAGATCTAGAATTTAATCTGGTTCCTACAGTAAAGACAATTAAAAAATGTTTTGAAATACATTAATAACAAAAGGAGGGCTACAGAGAGTCTCCACCTTTTATTGGGTGAGAGGGGAAATATGGTAGCAGAGGATAAGGAAAAGATTAAGGTACTTTATGTTTTTTTTGCTTTAGTCATTTGTAGTAAAACCAACTGTTCTCAGGGGGCTTAGCCCCCTGAGCTGCTAGTTAGGGATGGGGAGCAGAGTGAAGTTCCCATAATTCAAGGCAAAATGAACCTGCTGCACCACTTAGAGACACTGAATTCTATGGAGCCAGATGGGATCCATCCAACAGTACTGAGGGAGCTAACAAAAGTGCTCACGAAGCCACTTCCCATCCTTTACCAGTACCCCTGGGTAACTGGGGAGGTCCCAGTTAACTGGAAGGTAGCAAATGTGACACTCATCTACCAGAAGGGACAAAAGGAGGTTTTGGGCAGCTAAAGGCCTGACAGTCTGATCTTGGTACCAAGGATGGTTATGGAGCAGATCATCTTGAGTGTCATCATATGACACATAAGGGACAACAAAGCAATCAGGCCCAGTCAGCATGGGTTTATAAAAGACAGGTCCTGCCTGACTAAACCGATCTCCTACGATAAGGTCACCCACTTAGTGGATGAGAGAAAGGTTGTGGATGTTGTCTACCTGGACTTTATTTAAGTCTGGACTTTATTCTGACTGCTTCCCACAGCATTTTTCTGGAGAAGCTGGCTGCTCATGGCTTGGATGGGCATACCCTTCACTGGGTAAAACACTGGCTAGATAGCTGGGTCAAAAGAGTGTTGCTGAATGGAGTTATATCCAGTTGGTGACCAGTCACAAGTGGTGATCCCAACGGCTCTGTATTTGGGCCAGTCCTGTTTAATATCTTTACTAATTATCTGGACAAGAAGATCAAGTGCATTCTCAGTAAGTTTGTAGACAACACCAAGTTGAATGGGACTGTTGATCTGCTTGAGGGTAGCAAGACTCTGCAAAAGGGTAGGGACAGGCTGGGTTGGTGGCCTGGGGGCAGTTGTATGAGAATTAACAAGACCCACTGCTGGATAGTGCATTTGGGTCACAAGAATCCCATGCAACATTACAGGCTAGGGGCAGAGTGGCTGGAAAGCTGCCCGGTGAAAAAAAATCATCAGTAAGCCAGCAGTGAGCCTGGGTGGCCAAGAAGGTTCATAATATCCCAGCCTAGCATGGCTAGGGAATTGACCCTATTCCTGTACTCAGCACTGGTGAGGGCACACCTAGAATACTGTGTTTGAGTTTGTCCATGTAACTAGAAGAAAGACATTGAGGTGCCAGAGTACATCCAAAGAAAAGCAATAAATCTGGTGAGAACTCTAGAGAAAAAGTCTAATGAGGGGCAACTGAGGGAACTGGGGTTTTTTAGGCTGGAAGAAAAGGAGGCTCAGGTGAGACCTTATCACTGTTTAAAACTACCTGAAAGGAGGTTGCAGTGAGGTAGGTGTTGGTCTCTTTTCCAAAGTAACAAGAAACAAGACAAGAGGAAATGTCCCCAGGTTGGTCCAAGGGGGTTTAGATTGGATATTATGAACAATTTCTTCACCAGAATGGTTGTAAAGCTTTGGAACAGCCTTCCCAGGGAAGTGGTTAAGTCACCATCCATCAAGATATTGATGCTTAAGGACATTGTTTAGTGGTGGACTTGGTAGAGCTAGGTTAACAACTGGATGATCTTAAAGGTTTTTTCTACCTAAATGATTCTGCGATTCTAGGTTTTAAAAAATATTGAAAGAGAATGATATGACAGAGTCAACACTCTTGTAGAAAAATGGACCTCCAAAAGCAAAGGAAATTTCACTCTTACAGGAGGCAAAAAAATCTAGAAATGGTAACCTTAAACATTAAAAATTTTGTCTATTATTCTCTGAACATAAATCTTCTACAGCTTAATGTAGTATGACATTTTGGTAAAAAAAAATCACTAAACATTTTAATTAAACATTCTAACTGGAATAAGAAACACTGCTATTTTGAACAAAATTAACACCTCATATTAGACAACCATCTGATGTAAATACTAAATTGCACTCAAATGAGTGGCAAAAAAAATATTTCATAATCCATGTCAGTGAATGGAGACAAGAGCAGACAAGAGCACTGGTCACCTACAGTAGACAAGGGTCTAACACAGAAGGACAACATCAAGATGCTGACCTATAAGTACTCTTCTTGGTCTTTACATTTTGCTCTGCCAGAAAAAAATTTGCATTGCTTTTGTCCCTAAAGTTGTCTGGTGTCACAGGAATGTCTAGGGGATACAGCATCTCTTTTTATGCAATGTGTCAAAAGCAAGTAGTGTACAGTCATAGTCCCGGTGTAATTACTCTCCACTATGTCTGAGTAACCTAGAGACTGAGAAGTGTTTCCCATACTCCCACAAGGCTTTCTGGCAGATTGTCTGTGTTCAGATGCTGGACTATTGAGACAAGCTACCCTCATAAACGCAGAAAAAGGCCTCTTTTTTGAGGAAAAGAAAGCAGAGGAAGAGTTCACAGCACTAAAGAAATCTATTCTAATAAAATCCAGAGAAATAACTAGAGTGAGCAACTATAAGAGTGAGAAATAACGTTCTTAGAGAATGGAACAAAATCTCATGGTGGTTTTCAGAAGCATGAGTGAAAGAATATAGATCCAAGCCACAGAAATATTTTTCATGAGAGGAGAAAAGCATTTGGCTACCTTGCAGCAAGAGACATTAAAAAGGAGAAGAGACTCAACTATGGTGTCTAAGTGTCACAACAAGAAGTGAATACTGTTAGAGTCATAATGCTGATGGGAAGGTATTAGACATGACAGAAGGAAAATAATATGGAAGGAGTTGTGGCTCCTGACCTTCATGCTGAATTTTAGATGAGGAATAGCATTAATACAACTAGGGTTATTAATCATATTAATGATACTCTTTAACTGTCCAAATATGGACACCTTCTAAATCTATAAAGAGCATTTTGCTTGCACACAAACTATTGGCTGCAAAAACAGAGTGAAATGCAATGATTATCAGCATACTAAAGGCTGAAATAACATTGTAATCCCTGTATCCCTATCCTCTGGCAGAAAGAACCAGGTGAGAGAGCCACCAAGGCTTCTATTGTCCACTTCAATCAGTAAGCTGAAAGTGAAAACTGCAGGTTTTCCCCCACCTCTCACAGTTGGTCCCTCCCAAGGTTTCTCGCAGGTGTGGTGCTCCAAGCCTGCCTGAGGCCACTGACCCTACTCCCTCCCAGTGTGCTCCAGGGTGGAGGCTGAATTATAACTGTGAAGAGAGGGTTCTGTAAAACATTTTGGAGAAAATTCTCTGTGTTTTGTATAAAAGGCATCTTACACTTCATGGAGAGACAATAAGCTCCAACAGACCTCTTTCAAGTGAAAGAATTCAATCTGTTTAAGGGTTGTTCTTTTTAAAAGAAATGGTACAGGAGCTAAGTTGCTGAATAGTAACAAAGTTGTTCTGAACTTTTCCCTTAGTTTCTTTTAACATGGGAGTTATGCTCCAAAAAACAACTCTGTAGAAATATCGCATTCCTCCAAAATCTGTGCTTCTTGTGTGTCTTTGAGAAGTAGCTCCTGCTTGTCCTGACAAAAGGAATGTTTCACTTCTGTTAGCACTGCAAAGCAATTACAGCATGGAACAGGGAGCTGGACTCAGGCCACCCTTGTGCATCAGCAGCAGTCCTGTCACCTAATTTGAAAGCACAGAACAATTATGACTGGTGAGGATATCTTATACCTAAAGGCATCCAGGCAGCCTGGCTTTTAAATTCCAGCTTGGACATGAAGAGTTGGCATTAGGAAAAAAGTACATTTGTGCTTCTTTTAACTTTTGTTCTGTGACTACCTTTAACATCTTTAGACGGAGGATATATATGAGGACTCAGAATCTACGTCTGCACAGACTCCATAGCTATGTTTTTCTTGTTTCTCTGGTATTCATAGAATCATATCATAGAATCATAGAATGGCTGAGGTTGGAAGGGACCTTAAAGATCATCTAGTTCCGACCCCCCTTGCCATGAGCAGGGATGCCACATGCACTAGACCAAGTTGCCCAGGGCCACATCCAGCCTGGCCTTAAACACTGCCGGGGATGGGGCCTCCACAACCTCTCTGGGCAACCTGTTCCAGTGCCTCACCACCCTTTGGGTAAAGAAACCCCTTCTAATCTCCAGCCTAAACCTCTCCTCTTTCAGCTCGTAGCCATTCCCCTGTGTCCTGTTGCAATCCGACCAGGTGAAAAGTCTCTCCCACTTTATAATCCCCTTTCAGGTACTGAAAGGTCGCTATAAGGTCCCCTCTAAGCCTTCTCCTCTCCAGGCTGAATAACCCCAATCCCCTCAGCCTGCCCTCGTAGGGGAGGTGCTCCAGTCCTTTGATAATCTTTGTGGCCCTCCTCTGGACCCGCTCCAAGAGGTCCACATCCTTTCTATGCTGAGGACCCCAGAACTGGACGCAGTACTCCAGGTGGGGTCTCACAAGGGCAGAACAGAGAGGCAGAATCACTTCCCTAGACCTGCTGGTCAACCCTCTCCTGATGCATCCCAGGACAGGGTTAGCCTTCTGAGCTGCAAGTAAACATTGCTGGCTCATGTCCAGCTTTTCGTCTATCGTGACCCCCAAGTCCTTCTCTGCACAGTTGCTCTCTGTATTATCTTTGTGGACTACCATGTTTGCAAATTGAAAATCTTTTTCTATTAAAATAAATAACTAACAGAGATAAATAATGTAAATCTGACTGCATGACCTGCACTTTGCTCTGTAGATTACTACATATGGGTGCAACAATATTTTCTTAACTTAAGGAAAATGTTTTCCTTCAAGGACAGACATAACCGACAGCCAGATATGATCAAAAAGAGAAGGACAACAGGATGTGTAAAAAGACTATCACATCAGTAAAGACACTATTACAGTTTCATGAGTTCTGAAGTGGTTCAGTCCAAATCTAATGTAGAAGCAGTGCTATGCAGAAGGCCAAACTGGCCTTTATAAATCTTCACCTGGTCCTCAAATGTGGCCTCCACACTGAAAATCATAACTGTCTAGTTTGAACCAACAACTTAACATCCTCTGCAACTGGACAGAGATAAGAACATAAACTAAGTGATTAGCAAAGTGCCATTGAAGTGAGCTCATGTAAAAAGTGTATGAGTAGGCACATTTTTTGGCTCTGCATACTACGACTTTAAGGTCTACAATTTTGACTCCTGTCCCCTTGCAAACAAAAAGTTGGAGCATTTGCTAGCAAATATATAACCACAATGCCCAGTTTGTCTATAATTTTTAATTTATATTTGCTTCAGGGATTCTTTGGCATTATGCAAGAAATAAGATTCTAGTCAAGCCCAGACAACTCCACAGCCCAGGATGAAGCTCTTGTTTTAAATATAAATTATAGTGGTTTCTTTTCAAATTTATTTTATACTCAAGGAAGGAATAAATGAACAAACAAAGGACTGAAGGAACAAAGGAAATTTAATTCTGCATAGGATGCAGGACTTTTATGGTTTTCATAAGCAAAACCTATTAAGGACTGGAAAACCCTCTGTTGACTTTGAAATGTTTTTCATATGGCATTTGTTTTACTTCCATGTCTTACAGGCATTTTTCTAGGATCCGCTCTAAAATCTACAAAAATCTATAAGGAAGAATCAGAACCTACTTTTAAGGACAAAAAGAAGGCTCTTTGCTTCAGAAGACACACAAAGCTCCCGGTCCATATTTGCAGGTCCTAAATTCCTTGTTTGTGATGGATATGGGAGAAGGAAAAAAATAACAAAAAGTATTTGCAAGGGTATACCCAGAGATTTTTTTACTTATCATATAAGAGACAATTTTCTGAATGCTTGTGTGTATGCTTTTAAAATATTTCTCTTTTGCCTATTTTTTTTCTAAAATAACCAGATTTCTATCTTGGTATCTGTTTTCCCTCAAACTCTACTTGTATACTTCTGACTCTGTCTGTACTTTCCAATATGTACAGTTGAAGTCCTTTCTCATGTGATATTTTGGCTCTTTCTAACAAGGTTTATACACTGATTAGACCTATACCTACCTCTTAAGATGGCAGATGATCTTCACCCCAGACTCACCAAGCCCTGAAGCATTTAGCTCATTCCCATTTGGTATCCATCCCAGCCTGTACAGCTTCAGAACATCACTTCTTTGGGCCATGTCAGAACCCTACAAGGTTCTCCAGCTCTGCAGAGACAGAGTGAGCAGAACCTGAGTCAACGGGAGTAACATTGCCCACTTGTTTGCCTCTGCCACAGAGTGGTTCCTGCCCACGTGTGCTGCATGGAGACATGCTCCTCATCCACCTCTGTTGTTGCCCTCAGCTGCCCTTACCTGCACAACGCACATGTTCCTAGAATTCTCACAAGAAACTGTCCTGTTTCCCCCCTAAACACTTCCTGATGTTCATAAATCTCCTGAAGACTCAGTATCCCTTCCCCACTAGGACCCTCATAACTGTGGAGCTTAACTACATGAGGGTCTTTTTTGAAGTTGTTGGGGTTTGCGGTGCTTTCATAGTACTTTATGCATTTGTTTTTATTCACAAAGCACACAGATTACGTCAAATTAAATAAAAAACAGCTAGGATGTCTACATTCCCAAGGGTCAAATCTGAAGCAATTGACTGGTCAAAGAAGTTTCTTTTGTACTGAAATGTTTATGAGCCTTTACTTCAGGACACTGGGTATTCAGCAATTCCTGGAAGTAGCCTGTATAGCCACATATCTTCCCTTTGATTATTGTTGTTACGTCACAGGCAATAATGTCCCAGGCACTGGATTACAGAAGGAAGAGGTCTGACAGGAACTCCTCCATGCCCTACGGCCTGAAACAGCATCTCTCCCCTAGAACTGGGAGATTCCATTTCAATAAATTCTGTCTAAAAAGGACAAAAAGGAATGATCTGTTAGGCAGCCTGCAACACTGATCATCCTCCCCATTTTTACCTTTTCTGTAGGTATTTTCCTTCTTGCCAAAATTTTCTTCCTTATACTCTTATACCCCTGAAAACAAAAGGGTGAAAGCACACAGTATTGACAGGCACATTCTGCGTTTGGATTATGGGACTTTTAGACTGCAGCATTCTTGCTGACTTTATTCTCTTGGCATTCCACTGGTTGTGTTTGGCTCTAGGTCTCCAAAACTTTTTTTTCCCCTAGTGCTTATTTTCACAAGGTAATGGAAGGAAGAAAATTTGAATCATGAAGATCTCTCATGTCAGCTACAAAAAGTAGGTTAAACTGGCTTTTGTGCATCCAAAGATTGTAACCTAGCCCTACAGTTTTTCCTTTGTTTTTGAATGAATTCTATTCATCTACAGAAAGAGCAAGGAACTCCCAATTACACTAGATAAAAGGATGGTTTCATCTTCCTTCTTTTTATTTAATGGATTTCTTTTAAGATAATGGCCAATGATTTCTATTCTCCCAAATATCAGAGAAATTACTTCCCCTCACCCTGCTTCTTTCTTCAGTTATTCCTGAACTGAAAAAGCATACTCTGGCTACAAGTATAATTTTACAATAACTGCAAGGAAGAGGGAAGTTCACAGTGTGCAATGGAGAAATCATGGTGATGAGTTAAGCCATTCAAAATTAATTAATAAGGTGTATATAACAACAAAGTGAGGTTCTGAAGATTTCCATTTCTTGTAGCATTCAAGTGCATTTTACCCACTTTTTGTATGCTCTGAAAACACCATGCACACTTGAATGTCTCATTTTCAGTGGAAATGAGCCTAAAGGAGATCTCTCAATAAAGAATTACACTAAAAGTGAATCTCTGAAGAGAACATACTCTTCTCACAGGTGGATTAATTGCTGGGAATGTGTGTGAGGCTTCAGATATAAAATTTCTGCCCTGATTTATCAGAATGCAACTGTAGCTTTATTCTCACCCTATACAGAGATGTAGTTACTGATCCCTTACAGTACCTAACATTTTTTAGTTAAAAAAATTCACACAACTAGTGGTTTATACATTTATTAATCATGTATAAGGAAACCTCAGTTCTATTTTCATAAATTTGTGCTCCTCTAAAGAATAAAGGATATGCTGAATGTCCATGTATAAAGAATTACACAAAGCAGAAAAGACAAGATTTTATAGAATTTCTCCTCTGGGTCAGCAAATTTTAACATTGCCCATATATTTGCTAGCAAGATTTACAAAATTAGACAGTGTTAATTGTCTGTGTCCCAAACCAAAACAGATGCCATTAATTGTAACATCTTTTCTTCTCCTCGCTGAGTCTCAAAGCATTCTGACAAATTCTGCCCTGATTTATAACTGCTCAGTTCTCACAATGGCACAGTTAGATGCAGAATTTATCAATTATTTGAGGAAACTGAAAGCTAACATTTAACTGACAATATGACAAATCTAGTCAAAAGCTTCAAGAGTCTGAATTGCAGGACCATGCTGCAAACCTCTGAAGCATACAACCCACCTAGTTAAGCTGGTGTAGACAGGGTAGGGGAAGCAGAAGTGTGCCTTTGGGCTTAAAAATAAGAAATTCCAACAACAACAAAAACATGTCTGGGCACTAATCCACGTGGAGCGACTGCGTACACTTATCTCAGCCTCCCTCCTGTGCAGAATGGATCAGTTTTACCTACTGGCCAGAAGGAGCAGCGGGGCGCCATTTTGTGGGGGGCATAAGAGAGCTATCAAAATCCTTCCAGTACTCACAGGATCTGCAAATAATAACCTCCTCTGTTTTAACAGCCTTTCAGTGTAGGAGCATAACAGCTTTTGTATTTCTACCAGCATATTATCTGGTCTGGCTTTTCATGTTCCATGGGACAGAGTCTCCATTCCTCCCCAGGGGAATTATTCCATGGCTAATACCTCTCATGGCCAGAAGGTTTGCTCCTCCAAAATCTCTCCTCGTGTTCTTAGCTAAGTTTTATTGCTAAGCTACTGTAAGTAATCCATCTGTATTGTTGATGTGTCCATCTCGACATATGTTCTTGCATAAGGTTGCCACAGTTTTTCCTCCTTCAAGAGTTTTGTTGTATTTTAAATACTTAATTCTCAAAGAAAACCATCTGCACTCCATTTCCACAGCAGCCCTTCCTAATGCTGAATTCCCCACCCCCTTTCAGTACAATCTGTTGTGGAGCACTGCTGAGATATTTCAGGTGCAATCATAGCACCTTACTGGCAGAGGAGATATTGTCATCCTCTTTTTTGACATAAGTCTGTGCACAGCCCTTTTTAACCAGCACATTTTGGTGCACAGGTTTATATATAACCACAAACTAATAACACAATCTGTGAATGCTGTAAAGGAGTTGACTCTTGTTAGTTGCTGTTGTCTCAACAGCAGAATTAGGTAATATGCTCTTCCATGCCTGTAAAAAATTGTTTGAGACTTAGCACAGTGGCTCCTTCATATATATTTTGTCATTTAGGCAGCAAGAGACATGACAAAACTGCAGTGGAAAAGTCTGATTTACATAACATAACTACCTAACTGTGGACCCACACCCCCTCTAGCTATCATCCTCTGACTGAATAATTGTTTTAGGTTATCTTTCCAAATTTTTAAGTGCTTTACATTTTCCCCTAACTAAAGGGGTTTTTTTTTCATTTTCTTCACCTTCTGCTGCAGTAGTTCTGTAGTCTTAATATGCACCCAGCTCCCCATAGGCACTTAAGTACTACTCATAAACATTGCTATCAAGCTCATTACTTCCTTGCTTCAATCACCAATTAAAGTACCAGTTTAGACCAACAATAATCCTTGATCCTAGTAAAGATCATTAAAGACACCTCCTACTAAGACAGTATTTTCCCAGGAGCCATAACCTTTGATTTTGCCTCTCCACAGGAAGGACATTGTCAGAGATGCAAGCATTCTTGGCCAACTCTTTTCCAAGAGAATAACCATGGTATATGGGAAAGGATGACACATCTAAAAATATGTTTCATTTTCTATAATCTTAAGACTTCATGAGGTAAAATACCTCTGAAATTCTTTCACTAGCTATTGAAAGATCTCTAGGACTCCTAGCTAGAGTAAAATCACTCTAGTTTTAAGCAGTGATTTCAGAAAGAAGTAGAAACAGATGTTAAGAACTTGATTAATACTAAGTAGGAAGCTACCATTACTGTAATGGAAGATCTCTAAAGAGAGACCTATATGCAAAGACCCAACTTGAAAGAGAACACACCATTATACTCTAACCCATAGCCAACACAAAGAAAGAACATACAAAACCAAAGAATCTGTCTATATTATACCTGTCCTTATACAAAGGTCTATAAACATGTTTTTTCATGACCTGACCTGTGTTTTCCCTGTAAGCAGCTGAATTAGTCAGTGAGGCATTCTGCCTGATGCCACCTTGAATCGCATAAGATGACTTACCAGGTACTCATATATACACCTTTTCTTAGCATCACAAGAGCAAAGGCTACAGCAGAAGAGCATCTTATGAAAAAATTACAGCATGGTTTATACACAACTGCTTATCATTTTATCATGCTTTGTCTGCAAACTGAGTCATGTGGTAATGGTTAGAAATTTATTCCACCCAAGCAAGTTAAAAAAAGAAGGGTAAATATTGGGGGGGGGGAGGAGGCCAATGGATTGCAAAGGAAGAGAAAAAAAATAACAGCAGAAAGGGTAGGAACAAATGACATTGCAGAGAATATTAAGCAAAATATGGTTGAAGTAAAGAAACTACAAAATTGATCCATTAGATGAGGGTTAGTTTTTAATATTTCTTGTTAAAATTTGGCAGTTAGATTTTACCACATCATTGAACATTTGCAGGACTAAGAATATGTAATTTCTTTCACTGTGTCTTTGTTTAGTTTTGTATTTGCTACCTTTACAGCTCTATACTGAGAACAGACTCATGTTTAAGGTTTTAAAGAGCTCAGGTGCGATAATAGTTCCCTAGGCAGAGATTTAGGTAAGAGGTAAAATGCCTAAGTTCTAGACATTTATTTCTGGCATGCAGAATGCTCTGTTACCCTTAAGCTATATTCCTCTCATACTTTGCTAAACATAGGGAAAATAACGGCTCTTGCAAATTGAATTCTAGATCAACTCCCTAATAATGAGCTCTGACAAAACATCTTATACCTTATTAGCATTGCCTTTATGTTGTGTTAGAGTAGAATTATCCTAATCATGGATGTGCTGGACTGGCACATTAATTTTCACCCTGAAGCTTATGTTAAGCACAAGTACTAGTGTCACAGGCCTACAAGCATTCATCTCACTAGATCAGTAGCCAATAACTTTCTGATTCAAGCTGGAAAGCTGCCTTGAATTTTACACGAAGATAAGTTCTGGAGCCCCTATTACAAGAAGGATATGGAAGTGCTGAAGTGAGTCCAGAGAAGGGCCACGAGAATGATCAGAGGACTGGAGCACCTCTCCTACGAGGACAGACAGAGAGAGTTGGGATTGTTCAGTCTGCAGAGGAGAAAAATCTGAGGACACCTTATTGTGGCCTTCCAGTATGTGAAGGGGGCCTACAAGAAAGCTTGTCAGGGACTTTTTAGGAGGTCAGACAATGATAGAACCAGGGGAAATGGGTGTAAGCTAGAGGAGGGTAGATCTAGATTAGACATTAGGAAGAAGTTCTTCACTGTTAGGGTGGTTAGACAGTGGAACAGGTTGCCCAGAGAGGTTGTGGAAGCCTCATCCCTGGAAGCTTTTAAGACAAGGCTTGATGGGGCCCTGGCCAACCTGATCTAGTGGAAGGTGTCCCTGCCAGGCAGGGCCATTGGAACTAGATGATCTTTGAGGTCCCTTCCCACTCTGACAATTCTATGATTCTGTAAGTCTCATGTATCAATCCAATTGAATGTGACAGAGGTTTGGTTGGCTTCTTCAGCTTTAACAAAGACAGCAGCATCATTTTACTTAAGACAAGATCTCAGATATCATGTTTACCAATGCTTGTTTATTTAGAATTTCAGTTTGCTTCTGTTGCTCAAGAAAGCACAGTAGTTTCAGGGTCAGTTTTCTCCTAGTTTCATGTCCTAGGATTTACTTCTGTCCGTGTTTAAGATTATGACTAGGAGCTGGAAAAGACTTGTGTCCTTGTTAGGCCACTAGCCAAATAGTCAGGCAGCCTAGTAGGCCAATTCTTTTCTTTGTGCCTGGGTCTCCTGACATAAAAGCTAGAAGCCCTTCTCTCTCCCCATTCTCCCCTCATAAAACATCTTTTTGCAATTAGGAGTACTGTTATTGGCGTAATAATTGTAGACATAGTAAGTGTGGAAAATATTGTCTGTGATCTGAAGAAAGGAAACCATGTGAAAAGGATTGGTTTAGTTGTCCAATAGTAAAACATATTCTGGAAATCTCTCATCAACATAATGAAGCAATGTGGGAAATTTGATACTAAGGCAAGTACGAATGATGCTGTGTAACCAAGTTGCAACGTGGCATCCTGATCCACATCAGTTTTGTTAGTGTTTCCACAGCCCAGAGTTAAGAAAACAGAACTTAGTATTAACTTATGTTTGAATTTTAGCTACATATGAGAAGTAATACATCTCATAATGTTCTCAGCCAATTCCTCATGTAGACATATTTTAACATGCAACATACTTGACTATTGTAAAAGCAGAAAACTTCTTGGGCTTCAAAATTTTGTAAATCTAGGTTATATGTGAATGCCTTATAACACACTTCAAATCAAAATACAATGGTGATGCAAATTATGTGAAGGCTAAAGTAACATTCAAGGACAAGAAAAAAAACTTTCTTGCAATTATGGGAGCCTCTTGTCTGCAAGTGTCAAAAGCAAACTGCAAATTACAGCATGTACATAACACACTGGTCTAGAACATTATTTCAAACATTTCTGCCTGGATTCTTCATTTTTGCACTGTATGTTCTTTGTCAGAAGAGAGAAGGTGCCACAGAAGGTTTGTACTTGGAAGACAAAGTAAAACACCAAAGAGCCTCTCCATGTTTTTAACTGTGCACACCCAGGTGTTATTGCAAATGCAGGCAGACATGAGTAACCATCTACATCATAGACTGATACTGAAAACACAGAAGATACTAACTTGGAGTAAGAGCAATGGTACCATGCACATGTGTACACAGACACCCATCTGTATGAAAGCACTAACATCTTGCACCCATTACTTGTCCTGTGATACAGACATAATCTAGTTAAAATGGAAATGTATTAGGAAAGTCAAACAATTGATCCAATAAAGGTTGTTTCATGTTTTGTGTATATCAAAGCTAAAAATTCATTTGAGGGACATTGCCTTATTGTAGACTAAACAGAGTTTGGCATGAGCACTGGGCCTAGGGTGGGTGTTAAAGTTGTTCTGCACTACACATGGCCAGTAATCCTCAGCAGAAATGTTAACTCAAATTGTCAGTATTATCTTTATGTCAACAGTAATGCTTAAATATTTACAATAGACATAGTACTCTGAGGGTTCGTAACGCAAGATAAATTGGAAAAATGCTAACAAAATGGATGGTACTAATACAAACCCTTGGCACTTTGTACTCTTCAATTTTACATACAAGACAGTTTTCCTAAAAGTTGGATTTTATTAGGTTCATGGTTTATTTGCTACCCCCAACCTGTTGCTAAAATGAAGCAGAAATTTGTATAATCATTGTAAAAACAGAAATGTATTAGGTTAATGATGTATGAGAACTGGGTCCAAAGGAAAGAGTCATAGATTTTTCCAGATATGTGGGACATATTTCAGTTTTGATATAAATGAGTATGAATACTGCAGACCTCAAACTGAGTTGCACCTGTTTATATACTGGTGGAATTTGGCCCTGTGTCAACAAAGAAATAATAAATATGCAGTATGTATTTTTTTCTGCAACGTGTTCCATATATAATATCACCCCAAATGCATTGCAAGTTAAACAGCTGTAAATTTTGCAAATAACTGAGAAAGAAATAAAAAAAATATCTAGGGAAAATATTTTTTTTTAAATTCTGAAAATAGAGGAAAAATGCCGTGAAATGAGACAGCTTTTCTCAGTTCTTTCCTTTTACTATTCTCCATTTTTCAGATTCATTACCATACACTCTTCTCAAACTCAATGAGTGCTGGCTGTGAAAGCTAAGTTTTTGTTTCAACCACACATGATTTTTGCATCACACTTAAGCTAAAACCTTTTTCCTGTTTGCCTTTCTGATTTTAAACTATCCTTTGGCATTTTTTTTACACTTATTCCTATATCCTCCCCCAGTCTCAATCACAAAAATCCCCCTGTCACAATTTACCAGATAGCAGCACAAGAGGAATGTCACCACATAGTTTAACAAAACAAAAACAAACAAACAAAAAATAACACAAAACCAAACAAAAAGAATTATAACCATTCTTCCTCTGGACCAGACAATTTCACTTTCCCTTTAGCAGTATTCACATTAGTTTTAAGCCACTTCCATAGATTTGTTGTATCCTATATGTTGCTATTCCTCTGTACCATTTTGCTCCACCACTTTCTACAAGTAGTTTACTGCTTTCTTGCGATTACTCATGCCAGTACTTGCATCTTAAAAAGTTTATTTGTTTCTCCATGTCTCATTATGTACTCTTTCTTTTAAGTCTTAAAATGTTTTGGGATATAATTTTTTAGATATTATGAGTCTTATAGGAAGACATAGATGATATAGTGCAACAAAATACTGTGTCACAAAAAGGATTTAATATATTCCGCTACTCTTTTCTATTACGATTAC